>CAEFZY010011869.1:0-21897 GCA_903066815.1 Brachyrhaphis roseni
GGTTCTTTGATTAGTAATTCACTTAATTAGTTAATTAGTTTCAGTTTGGGACGTGGGTGTGTCACAGCATAAATAGGTGGGTTTTAGGAAGATCATTATGCACGTGGTGGTCATATGGTTTTTTACCAGTCAGTCAGTCAGCTACCTAGTTATCAGTCAGTCACCAGTCTATCAGTTAATTAATGAGAGAACAGGTACAGGAGTCAGAGCAGGAGAACTAGCAGGATCCTGTGAAGCCTGTAACTTGCTTTTATCTGGAAAAAATGGAATAAAGCAAACGAAAGAGCTGCATTTTGACTGTTTTTGATCCTTTTTGGACTGCGTAAGCCAGAACCCACGGTGCACTATAGTGACTATTTGAGTTTATTTCACTTTGTTTTGATCACTTTTGAATCTTGAGTTTTTTGATTTTTGGAATTTGAGTTGAGGACAAATAGTCACTACAAGCCTCATGGATCTAATTAGCATCGTAGCTAAACTTACACTAATGGTGGGTGCAGTGTTGAAATAAATAATATTTAGATAACTTCACATCTAAATGACCTTAAACACTTGCTGACATGATTTCCATTGATTCCACACCTTCACTGTTGATATAGAAAACATGTTTATGTTTGAATCTTTAAAAAGAAATGCCTTTAGGCTTCTAGAGAGGAAAACATGGATCCAGATGATCATTGTGGGCGGAGTTAATGTTGATGTTGTTTCTTCATGACAGCAGCTCAGATCAGGTTCTACATTCAGGAACACGACGTTCAGTCTGAGAGGCGGCTCCACTCAGGAACCGCCTGAACGACACGACGCAACTTTGACTGCAGCAAACATCTGCTGCCGGGCTTATCTAGCAGCTACAGACGCTGAGGAGCAGCAGAATGAGCCACAGGGACAGACAGGAGGACATGTCTTCATCTCTTCCAGTCTCGTCTTCCCTCAGTCCCTCAGCTGAGCTGCATTTGTCTGGAAAAGGTTTCAGGCTGAGATGCAGGAAGAGCAGCATATGAACCAATCAGATCCAAGCAGCTTCGGTCCTGTGATCTGATTGGCCGGTCTTTGAGCTTCTCTGACCTTCTTCTTTTTCTTTTGTTCCAGATGTTGTTGCAGCTGCAGCTCAAAATGAATCCAGCAAGTTGGAGGTGTTGATGGAGGAGCAGAGGTGAGTTTGACCCCTGACCCTATCAGGATAAACTCCCAGAATGCCATCCTGTCTCCTCCATGTTTTTTCAGTTTTCCTGCTGCTTCTCTTTGCATCTGCAAATGTTCAATGTTCAGTTGGGAATGTTCTGGATTAATCAGGAAAACTGAGTCTGTGGGAAAATGATCGGATCTGATTTCCTGGTTCTGTAGTTCAGACTGAGTTTCAGAGGCAGATCAGACAGAAAACAACTGAGATCATAACATTGGTTTGGATTCTCCAGGATTTCCTCACCAGTTTCCTTTCAGAGTCAAAACCAGCTGCATTTTCTGACGGACTGAACCTTTATCTTTCTAGGGTAGAGCTGACCTCTGACCTCACCTGTCTGTAGAGCAGAGACTGTTAGCAGGACATGGTAAGGTGATGCTTTTGCTGACCTTTTAACCCCGCCCCATTGTGACCCAGTAGCCCCGCCCCTTTGTGACCCAGTAGCCCCGCCCCTTTGTGACCCAGTAGCCCCGCCCATTGTGACCCAGTAGCCCCGCCCCATTGTGACCCAGTAGCCCCGCCCCTTTGTGACCCAGTAGCCCCGCCCCATTGTGACCCAGTAGCCCCGCCCCATTGTGACCCAGTAGCCCCGCCCCTTTGTGAGCCAGTAGCCCCGCCCCTTTGTGAGCCAGTAGCCCCGCCCCATTGTGAGCCAGTAGCCCCGCCCCATTGTGACCCGGTAGCCCCGCCCCTTTGTGACCCAGTAGCCCCGCCCCATTGTGAGCCAGTAGCCCCGCCCCTTTGTGAGCCAGTAGCTCCGCCCCATAGTGACCCAAAATATTAATATATTCAATACTTTTTAGATTTGTGTGATCTGGTTGTCAGTAAATAAACATCCAGCCATTTTGGATGGAAGGAAGCCAAAGAATCGAACTATCTGCTCTAATAAACTGGATCAGAACATTAAACATGGTTCAGGTTGAACATTTGTTCTGGCTGATGAAGCTCCTAAACTCACCCGTCCTCCATGTCTCCTCCTTAACCTTCCTCAGCAGCTCTGGTCCAGAACCGGGTCACATAGTGAACCGGGTCACATGGGCCAGATGGTTCTCTCTTTATCCTCTAATTCTTCCTCTCCTGTTAAACTCAACCAGTTGTAGAAAGACAGCATGGAGGCCGTCTCTACCCAGTTTTCTGTACTGTTGCTAGGCAACCACCATCCTGACTTTGCTGCTTCGGTTTACAGACTCATCAGACGCTAAATCTTCAGACCGGGTCCACCTGGAGCAGCTCTGGGATGCATGGCCCTTTACCTTCAAAATACACTACATTTAAATGCTTATTTTGTCTCTGCGCAGACAAAGATGACCCTAAGACGACCTCTTAGAGTCATCCAGGAAACGTTCAGAACAAGGAGACCTTAGCCGTCTGGTCACAGGGAGTTTCTCCCTTCAGCTAACGAGCAAATGTGATTGGACAAACAATGGAGGAGGCGTTTAAAGATATAGTTCTAATGTAGGACCAAAAAGCCATATGCATCTCCTATACTGTCCATTTGGTCCATCTTTGATAGATCCATCCTTTCACCAGTGGAACAGGGAAGGAGTAACTTTTTAAAAGAGGCCATTTCTTTCCTGTTGAGTAGTTCAAAAGGGACTTTGATGACAGTCTTTTTCATGTTCATTGTTATATAAAGACCATTTTTTCTCTTGCATTCATCAAAAACCATGACTGGATGAATGTTTGTAATGAATCCGACAGGTCAGGATTCATCGTGCTGCATCTCTACATTTAATTTCAAACCCAACCAGGGATGAAGACAACAGATGCTGTGGCTCATCTAGCGCTTCGACATTTGAATCTGTTCACAGCCGTTGTTGTGATTGTATCGTTCTGAGTGCTGTTCTCAAATCTGTTAAACCAATAAAAAGATCTGAGTAATGACCTTAAACCAGTCAGTCCTGCGTGGACAGAATAAACAAATCAAAATCATTTTCTGGGAAAAGAAGCAACTGAAACAAGATTCACTTCGTTTTTCTTGTTCTCAGTTTTGGCTTTTTGGAAAAGTTTCCATTTCTTGCAAGATGTTGAGTTAAAGTTCAGACCCAAACCATGTCAGAAAACTCAGTTTCCATGGAAACATCAGCAGTGAAGTGATGGAAAAGCTGCAGCTGCTTCCCATCCAAACCTTTTTCAGTCACTGAGCCCAGAATGTTTTCCTTCATTCTTTTTCCCAAATAAGACCTGAATGTCCAGCAGAAATCAGAATATCTGGACGGATTTTAAAGAAATGAAGATAATCAGCCTCAGTTTGTCTGTGGAAACTCTTCCTGCTGGACGCTGTCTGTGAGATGAAGCTCCACTTCTCCAAAGTGTCAGGAATCCTGGTCCAAAACGTTTCGGCTCCTTCTTGCTTGTTTTTAACTTATTGAAAAACAAGCAACTGAAACAAGATTCAGCCTCATCAGACATGGACGGAGCTCATGGAGCCAAATGTTTGCATGAAGGTGACAGAAAGGCATCCTGCTGGTGGGACCAGAACCAGAACTTCAGGAAGAACCCACCAGCCTCATGATCTTGTTGTGCAGAATCTCAGATTAAAGCGCAGTTTGAATCGTCCTACTGACTGAAAGTTGAACTTTAATATTTGGAGCAGTTTGACCTCTGACCTGCAGCTACCGTCTGGAAGTACCCAAAGACCTGCAGCAGCTGGTTAAAGCCGAAGTTTTACTGTTGGTACAGCCTGCCCCCTGCTGGCAAATGTGAGCTGCTACAGATAAACAAACATACTTATGACGACTTTCTTATCTTGATATCCCAGTCTTATAATTCTAGATATCAGAGGTTCTAACATCAAACAATTATATATACTTAACTCCTTTGAGCTTTTTGATCTATAAATCAATCTGCAGCCAAGTTGTTGTAGAAGTTAAATAGATATTATTGGGGCTTAATTAGTAAAATGGCAGCAAATTTGCTTATTTCATAACTTCGTAACCTTTGACCTTCTCTCCTTTGGTCTGTTTAACAGCTACAGTCTCAGATCAACTCAGACATCCAGGACTGTCAGCAGCAGAAACAGAAACTTTATACCTGCTGGGGAAAATAAACTACATTTGCTTTGCTTTGTCCCCACATGATGGCAGTGATATATAATGATCCAATTAGATTCTTGATTAATGTGAGTTGTTGCTGTGTTGTTGTTGTGCGGTGTTTTAAGATCTTGTTCAATGTGCCCTTTTTAACTTTGTACTTACCCTTATCCATGTAATTGAACATTTTGTCTTCATTGTGCAAAATTCTCTGTCTCTGTTCTGTTTGCTGGAATCTCTCCTCCTCCTCTTCACTCACTGATCCTGGATTCTCAGGAATCTGATCCACATGTGAGAACAAGAAATGCATTTTGATGCTCATGTTGCATCCATAGTTCATAAAGTTGACCTGATTGAGTAAAACTAATGCAATTTTTGGATTCAGCACATCACAATCACCCTAAAACAGTTGAAAAACCCCACACTGAGCTACATTTAAACTTTGGAAAGTTGAGCCATGAAGAAAAGTGTTTTTGCTTAACTGAAGCAAATGCTGCTCTCTAGTGGCCAGTCTAAACATACCAGGTTTGCACCTCATGAAATGACTTGGTTAGAGAATCAAATTCCTTGAATCTGCACTGTACTAATGAACCAAATCCAAGAGCTGCTTAACTGATTTTCTGTGGTTCTGTTATGGTTCTGTTGTGGCTCCTCTGGTTCTGGTCTTGTCCCATCTATCTGCTGCTGTCTCAGCCTCTAAACTGCAGGCTAACTGCTAACTGTGAGGCAGCAGGGCAGCTTTAACAGCTGAATGTTTTCTCTGACCTATTAAAAAAACAAAACAAAGTATTTGGACCTTTGACATTAAAAATGGATGAACTGCAGAATTGTGTCCAGCTCTAAAACCTCAGAAGCCTGTCTCTAAAGAATTAAAACTTAACCATTTAACTGCAGAAAATGCTGAGACAAGACAGTTTTTGTATTTTTATCAGATGCTTATTGCTCCTGTTGTTTACTGGTTGTCTTTCTTTACAGACAGGACAGTTTTCAGTATTTAGAACGAAATATTAGGGGCAGCTGCTGCATCTCAGACTACTGTTCCATGAAGCAGTTTAATTAGGTTAACAACAGCTATTAAAACCTGTGCAATTAGCAGATTTAGGATCTGAGCATCAACCATCAGCAGTGTTAGGGATTTACAAAGACCAGCCAGAAATAAATTGAATGGTTCAAAAAGATTCTTATTGTATTACAAAAAAATGTAAAAATGTTTCAAAAAACTGGTGAATTGGGCCCAAAACAGGCTAACATAACAGACCTGAATTTACAAGCAGGTTAACAGAAAGTTTGTTTTAAAGGAACATGCAAAGACATGAGGGTCAGTGGTTTTAACAGGATGGGCCCTAATGAGCATTCATAAATTAATAACTCAATAAATAAATAAATAAATAGCTTTTAGGTCTTTAAGTTTCTGCTCCTGAAATAACAACGATTCCGATCTTTATTAATTCTTCTTCTGTCTCTTACAGCTGATTCCAGATGAAGTTCTGAAGAGATGAAGATCAGATGAAGATCAGCAGTTTTTTGAGGCTTCCTTCATGTTTTTGTGGCTTTAGCAGCTCTGAGGTGGAGCAGGTGTTTTGTAGTAAACATGTTTCCCACCAATGTGTCTTCAGGAGTTTTTGTGTGTTGAAGCTTTGTGCAGAAATGAAAGCGTGTGTTTTTACTCAGCCTGGTTTTAATCTGTTACCTAATGATAAACTGTTTCTGTTGATGCTGCAGCTTTATTTTATCTGCTCTGAGTTTGTTTTAATTTAAAACAGGGAATAAAAGTGAGAAACAAGTTTTGTTCTTGACATTAATTTAAAAATGTGAAAGATTTTGGTTCACCTAGTTAAAAGTTTCAGCAGTTTTAGCTTTTCCAGCTAAGACAGAGAGAATGTGGGATGTTAAAGACGGCTAAATATAATTAATGGCTCAGCACTCATTGTCATTCAGGGAGCTGAACTTGATCAGAGATGAGCAGCACAGTCTTCTCACGCCATGTTTTCCATCCAACACTCCAGAAGCTCCCAGCAGAGCAGCTGGCTGTCTGCAAACTCCTCTTCATCTTTGATGGCCTGGATGAAAGCAGACTTTCACTGGACTTCAACAACAGTCAGCTGGTTTCTGACGTCACACAGAAGTCATCAGTCAATGTTCTGCTGACAAACCTCATCAAGGGGAACCTGCTTCCCTCGGCTCTCATCTGGATAACGTCCAGACCTGCAGCGGCCAATCAGATCTGTAAATTCTGTCTGTACTGTTGTGTTGTCGTTGTTTCCTGTTGCTACCAGAGTCTGAGCTCCTAGCCCTCTGCTGACCTGTGCTGCCTGGATTTCTGTACTTGTTCATCATTAAATCATCACTTTTCTCACCATGACCTGGTTCCACTTCGTCTCCTAACCTTCGCTTAACCACACATTATGACACTTTTATTACTTAAAAACTGTGGAGTACTCACTTTTAACCCAGAAAAGGAAATATATTAGTAACACTTTAGCTTTTTTTTTTTTTAAAGAAAATGCAGAGTACTCACTATTTAGACCAAGATTATACTTCTTAATTTTTAGATTATTATGCAGAGACTCCTATTACTGCAACCCAGAAAAGGAATTAGAACGAACTTAGAATCCAGAATTTTTTTTTATTATTACTTAGAAACTGTGCAGTACTCATTACTTTTACAAAGCCCAGATAATACTTACTTATACTTATCTAGCATCCCAGAACAAGAGCACCTAGTTTACACACTTTAGATCAACATTAGATTCCTTTTCTTCTTTTGCTCTTTCCTTTGGTTTGGTTTATTTTGTTTGCATTTCTTTTTAATTCCTCTAAAGTACTTTGTATTGCCTTGTTGCTGAAAATGTGCTATAGAAATAAAATGACCTTTACTTCAGTGGCGACCCATTCGTGGGAGCTGGTACTGCAAATAAACACACCACAGGAAGTATGTATCATTTAACCAATGAAGAATCCTCCAAGTGTGTGTGTGTGTGTGTGTTGAGATGTCCTTGTGTTCATATATTTTTGGCATCCTTTAACGATTGCTATTATAGTTGATTCATCCTAAAGTTCATCTTATTCTGAGGATAGTGTTAAATACAGTTATTTTGAAGCTTATCCTTAAAATAATTGTATAAAATGTCTTTATATTAAATCTGTAAATGAAACTGAAATCTATAATTATATTTTTAAACAGAGCTGAAAGAATTTAATATTTTTAAGGTTAACTTTACCTTCTTTTGTCATAAACTGTAATATTTGGGACAATAGAACGGATCCGTTTCAGGCAGGGCTGACCTCTGACCTGCAGGGAGGATTATTTTTTTATACTACAGCAGTTTGTTTCTGACAGTTTGTCCATTAAAAGTGTTTCAGTTAAATTCTCTGTTTACATTTCTGTGACCAATAAACTAAAAATGAAAGGTTTTTGTCTCATTGAGGACAGACTTTCAGTCCCACCGTGTTTTATTAACAGGTGACGGCACAACAACGACACATTACTGCTCCTCCCTCCACACCAACAACAACATGTCTTCAGTCAACATTTACAACTGTCTGACATCATGGAAGCGTCCAAGCAGGACGTCTGGGTCCCGCCTCCAGTTTTCCCAGAGTTCCCAGTGTCTGAATCCGTCCTCCCAGAGAGCGAAACAGTAGGATGTTGACATGGTTGTAGCTCAGTAGTCGTCATGGTAACCCTGCTCTAAGTTTTTTGGTAATGTTGCCGTCGCGGCGCGACTGTCGCCTCCAGGATCTGGATGTTATTCCCGACAGCAAGTAAAGTTCCAAACATCTCCAAAAAAAAATTAAAACCACAGATGAAAAAGTTCTGAAGAGCCGAACATCATCCATCTGTCGCCGCTTCGTTCCTCAGAACCAGGCATGAGTCCAAACAGGTCGGATAAATCTCCCAAACAACCCGGAGAATTGAATTTAAAAACGGTTCTCTGACATTATCCAGGGGAACTCTGATGTTAACAAAAGGTGCTACATGGAGGAACCAGAACCGGGTGGGTTCTGTTCACAAAGAAGCTCCAGAAAACTAGAATTAATAATCTCAAGAAATTAAGAAGAAGTAGAGATAAATAGTGACAGGAAATTAAATCTAATAACACCTAAAAATAGGAGTGTTTATTTAAAACTGCTTAGATAAATCTACATGTAAAAATGCTTCCCTCTTTAATTTCATATCTAGAACATATTTTGTACCTTAATTAATTTCAGGCTGACGTTGCACATTAGAAATTGTTCACAGTGTTTTTCCTGGTGAAATAAAAGTTTCATTTTTTAATTTTAGCTAATGCTTTCAAAAATATGAATAGCTAGGCATTTAAAATTGAAATTACATTTTTAATTTGAACATTTTCAAAAATCAAAGTGCTGAAAATGCAAAGAATGGGCTGAAGAGGAAACAAACTGAAAGTTCTGATCAGGTTCTCCAGGGTTTGGTTCCTGGAACCAGAAACTTTTACACCAATCAGTTTCATCATCATCACACCTTCACGGAGGCTCCGCCCCTTCACACCTGCGGTCGTACCTGAACCAAACGCAGCAGCAGCAGCAGAGAGATACTCTGGTATTGAGAGTCAGAGAAAAAAGATGATGGTTTCATTCAGAGGTTCATTAATATTAATAATCCAGCGTAGAGACAAACAGCAGAACAGACCAGACTGAGCTGCAGATTTAAACCCAAATCTTCTTCCTCATGTTTTGGTTTTGAGATCCTTCCTCAGGGTTGTCTTCCTCTTTTAAGCCCCGCCCACTTTTAGCCGACAGATGATTTAATCCAGTTCCGGTTATCAGAACCATCAAATTTAATAGCAGAAATAAACTAAACTTCAGGTTAAGAAGTAAATATCTGACCTGCATCATTGGGTCTTTGAGTTTAAAGCTGCAGTTCATTGATTCAGAAAAATATCCTTAAATTTCTTTTAAAAGCAGAAAAGTCTGAAAATTACATATGTAATTAAAGATTCAGAATATCCGATTTAAAAGTTGAATGATGATTGGCTGATTATCAGAGCCGCTGATCAACATATGGTACCACCGAACAGCGCCCCCTGCTGAGGCTCCAGCAGAAAGGGAAGTAAACATCTGATCCGTGTAGAACCGACAGAACCCTCCCCGGTTCCGGACGTCGAGCTCCGCAGCATTTTTTGGGATCCTGGAGGCGACTGACAGTTCCTCTCCGTCCCGACAGCGACATCACGCTCGCTTCAGTCCAGCTGATCAGTGATGACATCAAAAAGGAGGCGGAGTCTCCTCATCCCCTGTCCCTCGCCTGGCGACTCCCTGCGAGCCAATCAGAGGAGGCAGGATCATCTGAAACCCGCCCGGATACGAGACTGAGCGGAGGGAGCCCATTGGCTGCAGTCAGAGTCCAGTTTGAGTGTTTGAACGTCCTTCAGTGGTCGAGTCCAGAGAGCAGAGAAAGAAAAGACCTGCAGGAAAAAAAACAGCATTTGAAAGGACAGTTCACACTTCCAGAACCAGAACCAGAACCATCTGCTCTCCTGCTGGACTTCAGATCCACAGAATAGTTCTGGTCTCATCATGACGACCTGCAGGATGTTCAGTTCACCTGCAGCCGCCGCATGAGATCAGGAAGCCATCGTTAATCTGACATCACAGAGGAAGAAGTGCTGTGATTGGCTGACCTCAGACTCCCATCAGCTCATTGGCTGTTTGATGTCAATGAAGTTTATTTAACGTGTGAGAGAAAAAAGGTCTGCAGAGATAAAAGCTGTGATTTCCAATTCTAACTAGAACTTAGTAGAACTTCTGATTCTTTGTTCTTGCAGCTCATTTTGCTGTTTGCTGCATGTTTGCACCTTTTAGCCTCCGTACCTCTGGCTCTTTCACAGCGGTTACATGTAGGAACAGACTCAACGTCCCGCCAAGCTGCAGCAGAAATGTTTGGTAAATGATGTGGGAGCGTCTCAGGCCGTTTCTCATTCTGCTCTGATGGGAAATTTTCACATGTTGATCAACCAAGATGGCTGCTTAAATTCAGAGGAGATCCTCTGAGATCCTCTGACGACCTTTGATTCAGTTTGAGATTATTCTATAATGAGAGTTTATGGAATATATTTGCATTTGTTTGAACTTTACACTTCAATGTCTTTTCTGCTTCTTGTTATTTTGAACCTGCTGCTTAACGCCTCGTTTTTATGTCCTTTATGCATAAACTGAGGTGAGGAAGTGAAGGTCATGTTGTGGATCGTGACCTTCAGGATGCCATTCACATGGACCAACTGACAACATGTGAGTGAAGTTTCTACAGTATGGCCCCCCCCGGTGGTCAGTAGGAGGTCATGCAGTCAGTGCCCAGAATCTGTTTCACTGCAGTGAATAAATCGGGTCATGTTGCTGTTCTGGACACGTCGGGCTCATCTGGTGCTCAACCTGAACGGCTCCCAGTTAAACAGCAGCAGCCTGAAAATAATCCACATTCCTGGGAGATCATCTTTGTTTCAACCCCTGAAAAGGAAATAGGAAGTGCAGACGGGCTCTGGGTCGGGTTCTACCTGTGGGTGGGCTCCAGGTGCGTCCCGGTCCGGCCCGATTCCGGTGCTACGTTTGGGACCGGACCCCCAGCTGGCCGCTGGGCTCCCTGGCCTCCTTCCCATCCGGTGGCGCCGCGCTGATTTCCTCCTCCGGGTCGTAGTAGTAGAACTTCCTCAGGTAGGCGATGAGCGGCCTGGAGGACAGAGGGAAACGTCTTTTACCTGCAGCACAGGTATTGATCCAACCAGCCAATCGGCAGCTCGGTGTGGCTTCTTCTGTGAGCCGAGCTGCTGCTGATTGGACGATTTCACTTCTGTTTCTGCTCTGCACCGCGTCTTCCTGCCTCCCCTGAGTACGGGCAGGGGGCGGGGCTTCTGCAGGTACGTACGTAGGTAGTGGCAGCTCCTGGATGTGGTCGATGCGGACCAGCTGCCTGATGCAGAAGCGACACAGATGCTGCAGAGACTTGACGCTGCTGAACCTGGAGACCGGATACAGGAGCTGGACCGGAGTGGGAGGCAGACCTGGAGACACACAGGTGAACACATCCATTCAATAAAGGAAGCAGGAACTTACTGTGTCTCCATGGCAACAGAGAGATGCAGCATCCAGTTCAAACCGGCTGAGTGTTTTTGTTTGTTTTTGATTCGCAGTTTGGAGTTTAAAAGAATTAAAATAAAATAATCAGCCATCAGTTTGGAAAATAAATCTAAAAAATTAAAAGAGAAAAGTCTGAACTCCAGCAAACCGCCGATCTGAAGGAAATACCAGTCTGAATTCTTCAGAGTAAAAACTGAAACGTGAGAAACTTGGATTCAGGATTCATCTGCACGCTCTGGTTCTGGTTCTGAGGCTGAAACCGGCCCAATACTCCCATCTATCGAAGCTCGGACAGAAACCCAAATCACTTCATTATTATAGCTAACGGATATTTTACAGGGGTCAGGAGTATTTTGCTCTCCTCAAAAGGGTTTAAGAAGGAAAGAATACTGCAGAATTCCTTCCAAATATTTCTAAACTTTAAAATCTGTGATTTTGAAGTAAAAAATGCCAGAAATAATCATGAAATTCTGTAGGAAGCCATGGAAGCAGCTGCAGGCTGACGGCTCTGGTTCTGGATTTGAAATGTTCTCAGAGGTTCTGCAGGTGAGACGGGTTGGTTCCTACCTGGGACTCGGGAGCGCAGGAAGTAGAGGAACTTTCCGTTCTTGGAGTGCATGATGGCTCTCTCGATGAACTCCACCACGGAGTGGCAGCGGTCCTCGAACTTGGGGTGGCACCACAGACTGAAGGTTCCTGCCGGACCGAGACGTCAGCGGGTCACACATGACCGGCGGGGTCCTGGGTGTGTGTGTGTGTGTGTGTGTGTGGTACCTCTGTAGTGCTCCATGCGTGTGTGGTGTGTGACTCCCTGCGACCGGAAGCTCAGACTCAGGATGTAGCGTGGATCCGAACTGTCCCGCACCAGAAACGATCCGTCCGGTTTCCCTTTCAGCTTCATCTCTGCGTCTTCCCAGTTCATCGGACCCCAGTACCAGCCGCACTGCAAACGCGCCCCAAACTGTTAGGCTCCGCCCCCTTCCTCACCACCAACGTCCAATCAGAGCACAGGAAGACACACCCACCTTCTCCAGCTCCCTGAGGCTGGTGGCGAAGCTGCCGGCGTCGGGCCGGCTGAGGGGGCAGCGGGGGGCGAGCCGGGGTGGCGGGTTCTGGCCGTCGGGTCGCAGCGGTACCGGGCGGGGCAAACCCCGCAGGAACGTGTCTGGGACAGAGAAACAGACCGGAGTTACAACCTGCTCTGTGAAGGAACCACAGAGCAGTAATGAGTCAAAACGGGACAAAAATATCAACATTTTGCATTTAAATAATATTTGTTGTCTGTAAATCTGTTGTACCAGGAATGATGATGATAAAATTAACTGAATTATTTGTTTTCACTTTTCCAAAGTTTCCAGGTTTTTCACCCACTTTTAGCTAGTAGGGTGCGTTCACACCAGCGCAGAATCCGAGTCCTGAATCAGACTCTAATTCGTTTGTTTAGAAAGTTTGATTCGTTTGGGAGATGAGAATGCAAATTGGAATTCCAAAACTGATCCACCTAAAAGCCTCGGTCCTGTTGAAGTGAAATCTTGCACGGTTGAAAGCAAATCTGAATGCAACCTGACTAGAAACCGCTCCAAAAGCAGGAAGTGAGCGACAGCACAGGGCATTCTGGGTAAATATGACCGTAACAAACGTGCATTTCCACCATTAGAGGAAAAAATGGCTCGTGGTCAAACATGGAGGAGAGGAAGTAAAGGCTCATACAAATATGGTCAGAAGAAAATATATTGCAGCTGCTTGTAACCACTCACAAAAACAAGGTTTTTAAGCTAATTAGTGTGAAAATGGAGGCACTGGGATTCCCTTGTACAGTTGCACAGAAGCACTAAGGCTAAAAGGTTAAAAAGCTAAAAGGCTAAAAATCTAAAAGGCTAAAATGTTAAAAGGCTAAAATGTTAAAAAGCTAAAAGGTTAAAAGACTAAAAACTTAAAAGGCTAAAAGGATAAAGGGCTAAAAGGTTAAAAAGCTAAAAGGCTAAAAATCTAAAAGGCTAAAATGTTAAAAGGCTAAAAGGTTAAAAGGCTAAAAAGCTAAAAGGCTAAAAGACTAAAAAGATAAAAGTTTAAAAGGCTAAAAGTTTAAAAGGCTAAAAGGTAAAAAGGCTAAAAGGTTAAAAGGCTTCAGTACATGCTGGACAAGTTTCCTTGGTATAAAGAACTAGATGCTGTTCTTGGCTCTCAAACCGCAAAAAGATTCTCCGCTCCGTCTTCTTTAGAGGTTTTTGTATCGATTCCTTCAGTAGTTCTTGTTACAGCGCCCCCACAGGTGACGGGGGGGGACAGGTTTTTCAGTTTCAGCCGTTTGACACATTGTAGTGTGAATGCAAACTACAGTCCTAAAAATTTAACAAATGTTGCAATTTTAGTCCCCAATCGAGTCGAGTCTGTCGGACTATCAGGAGGGAAAAGAGCCTTAAACAAAACTTTAAGTCTGGAGAATTTATTCCTCCATATAAATGGAAACCTTTTAAAGTAAAAACAGATGAAGTGTTTAACAGCCAGTGCTTGGAAATAAATTCAGGAGCACAATCTAAAACTACCACAACTTAACAACATTTTGTTTAAACAAGATAGAAATTTACTTCTAACAAGTTTTGCATTGATAAAACAAGGAAACTTGGAACGTTTTCTTGTTTTAAGGAGACAGTTTCTGGTTATAAAGGGAAAACTCCTGGATTTATTTCCCAGCTCTGGTAGCTACAAGCCTCTGCAGAGGTTCTGAACTGATCCGGATCAGTTTGGCTTTGGACTCGAACTAGTGGGCCCAGTATGACTGGCCCGCTGGTTCTGGTTCCTCTTTGGTTATGGAGCTGCTGGAAGGAGAAGTGCAGCGTGAACCGGAGCCGGAACCGGAGCCGGAACCGGAGCCGGAACCGGGGCGGAGTGGTCCGGGTCTCACCGTTCAGGCTCAGGCTGTGCTGGATGGTGCTGAGGGTCGGGTGCAGCGCCAGCGGTCGGGGGGGCAGAGACTGCATGGAGGCCCCGGCGCTGCGCTCCGAGAACGGACCCTGGAGCTGTGGAGGGCCCCCAAAATCATCTGCAGGTCAGAGACAGACAGCTGTGAGAGGAGGCCCAGCGGTTCTGAAGCATCCAGACCACCAGGTTGGTCTGGATGGATCGGAATGTTTTCCGATCTGTGAAACATTCCAGACTTTCATCACTATCGGAGCCTGACGGCAGCATTCCCATTTCCTGATTATCATCCATCACTTCCTGAAATTTACATGGAAATAGTCAGAAGAACTGGAGCTAAAGACGGTACAAATATTTCTCCCGTCCCTCCGAGAGGAACAGGAAGTTCAGAGAAAAACGATCCAATCATCTCAGATCTTCCTGCTGCTCCACATAAAGCTGTTTCACATATTTATGAACTAAATGTACAGAAGGAAACGTTCAACTTTAGATGTGCCGAGCGTTTAGCACAGGACGGACGTAGCATCATGGAAACATCGTCCAGCAAACTGACGATAAATTTACACATTCCCATGATTGACACAAAAATTGTCAGCTAGCTAGCTGACTGGTTAGCAAAGGTACATTAGCAGCTAGTTAGCGGTAGCCTCAACCACCTGGAGTCACAAGACAGATTGAAGATGGAGATTAAATCGTCCTGTCATGAATAAATGTAAGAACCCTGAGACACAGTTAAGGTCAACTCACAGTTTTTGTAATAAAATTTGAATATTTTAAGGCCTTAATTGTGAACAAATGAATTTAAGTCTTTCTAAGAGTTTCAAGGATGTGTGACGGTACGACAGTGAGAGCAACCCGATCAGAGGAGAGGACAGAGGAAGAGGAAGAGGAAGTACCGAGCAGGCTGAGGCTCCGCCTGGGAGGGGGGGGCGGCGTGGGGGGGTGCTGAGCGCCCCCCCCCCTGCGAGAAATGTCCACATCGACCAGAGAGACCGTCTCACCTGGACAGAGGAGGGCGAGAGGAAGGAGGGAGGGAGGGGTTAGTGAGCAGAGAGGAAGAGCTGAGTGATGAAGAGGAGGAGGCGTCGCATGTGACAGGTGATGAAGATGAAGCTGCTGAGGGCCGTTCGTCCCGAGTTCCTACCTGCGGTTCTAAAGGAGAACCTTATGGACCCACAAACGGCCCAGACGTGTTTAGCCCGTCTAACCTTCAAAGGGTCGTTGTCATGGCGACTCAACCTCCTACAAAACCGACCCAGCATCGGTACCGAACGTCCAGACACCAGTGATGGCTAGACGTCTCGGTGTTTCAGAACCAGCTGAGCTGAAGGAGCCAGAAGGATTACAGAACCGACCCGCCGCCCATGTTGGAAATCTCCATGGTTACCACAAAGTGGACCAGGAACTGCTGGACTAATGGACTAAAATCTGACCAATCAGCTGACAGCTCCAGGGTTCCCTCAGATCTCTCTCGTTGCCACGACGATGAGTCCTCCATGTTTTTGAGTTAAATATGTTGAAAATCATCAGGAAATTTGAAAGCATGAAGAGGTAATTATGTGATGTTGAAAGACATTAACTGTAAACTACTGTTAATAAATAAAATAAATTGTTTGCATTCAGTTGAATCCTAACAAATGAATCAACCTGCTGCTGGACACCAAGATCAAAGTAACTTGACAGAAATATCTAAACTGGACAATGATGAGTCAGCATATATGCTTAAATAATCTCAGGATGGAAAATTAAAATATTCACTGTTTTAAGATTTCTTGTGTTTTGGATGTGCCTGGTTGTTATTTATTCAAGCGGATTCAGTTGTTTGCTAGGAGTGCTCTGATTGGATGGAAAGGACGTTTCGCCAAGTAAAGCCTGGCAGTCCGCCATGTCTACAGAAACTGGAGAACCCCGATCTGCATCACTGCCTCCAACCAATCAGCTGCAGCGGCTCGTTAGCATCTCACTGATCTTCACGCAAACACCTGGTGACTCCATGGCTGTTGAGCAACAGGTTGCAACGTTGCTGCCCACACCTGAGCAGGTGAACTCACCGGTGAAAGCAGGAGTGAACGGCACCGGCGAGAAGGCACTGAGGGGCCTGGAGACCTGCAGCCTGGAGACACACAACACAAACAACATGAATACTCAACAGCTTCCACATGACGAAGCCTTTATCCTGATGGGTCGTCTCGGGCTGCCATCTTGGAAATCTCCATGGTTACCAGGTTGTGACATCAGTCATACCTGACCCAAACCCTCCCTAGTGGGAACCCCAAACTGTTGCCATGGAGACAAGCTTTATCTGAGGTCTGAGAGAAGGATGCTGTCGCCATGGTAACTTCCCATCTCTCTCTCTCTGCTGAGAAGCGAGACTGCTGGTCACCATGGCAACAGCTGCGGGGAAAAGTTGCGCGGGAGCCGTAAGAAGTTGGGTCGGATCTCAGAGCAGAAATAGAAACGGAGACGAACCGTCGAGGTCCGGTTCCAGGCAGAACATCTGGGTCTTAACTGGCCCTGGTGGTTCTGATGAACAGAACCTTGGACCGGGTTCTGTTACTAAACAGAACCAGATAAGTCCAGAATCAGATGAACTGCTAGAAACTAAAACTAGAACAAGAAGAGTCAGAGTCCAGATTCAGATCCAGAACCTCCAGAACCGGTCAGCAGTCCTTGCTTCAGTTTCTGGAGGTTGCAGCTGGACTCCCTGAAGGTCCAGAACTAGAACCGGCCCGGTTCTCTGTAACGAGGCGAACTCCAGTCTGTTATAGCTACGGTTCTCCAAATAAACCAAACGGACCCAAGTTGGTTCAGAACTGCCGCTCAGATGGCTGAAACAAAGAGCTGTTCAGAAACAACTCCAGTCATCAAAAACACTAGTTGGTGTGGAAACTAAAGGACTTTGACTAGACCACTGCAGGAGTTCCCCCAGGAAACCTGCTAAGGCCGGTGGTTGGGCCGAGCGCAGTCCACCAGAACCACCCTGGTTCTGTATCAAAAAATGTTCAGTTACTAAAGTTTGGAGGTGCATGAGCGATTTGGAAATAAACAACATTCAGCCTGGTGGGGGAAGGCAAAGCCTGATGGCCGCCAGGCTGATAAAACACCAAAACCAACCGTTTGGACTGGCACTGAACTACTGGACTCAACCGGTCCCAGACCATCACCTCTCCACCGCCATGCTTCACAGCTGGGAGGAGGAGTTTGTCTCCAAGAAGCCGGACTGGTTCAGTGACCTGACCTCTGACCTTTAACTTGACTTCTGAGGCGTCAAAGGCCTTCAGAGGAACAGCGATTTGTTTGGAGAAATCAGATCAGCCTCGATGAGGCTCTGAAAGGTGCCGTCGTCATGGTGACAGAGGGATCTCACCTGTCCTGGTCGGTGCTGCTGCAGGTGGACCCCCACACGTCCAGCAGGCTCCCCCCCGACGAGGTGGAGGACGCCAGCGACGGTCGCTTGTCCAGCAGGCCGCCCGACCCGCCGCTGGAGCTCTTGGTTCTGAACAGTTTGCTGAGCCGGACCTTCAGGGACCCCCCCTTCCTCGACTTCCTGCGCGGCGTCCTATTGCCGCCCCCCTCCAGCACCGTCAGGGGGGAGGCGGCCCGGCCGGAGCCACCCGCCGCCACTCCGAGCTTCGGGGTGGCGGCGCGGCTCTGCGGCTGGGACCGGGACTGGTGCTGGTGCTGCGGGCCCGGGTCAGGGGGAGCGGCACCGGCGGCCGGGGGGCCCTGTGGCGCCGTAGGGGGGCCGGCGGCGGCGCGGCACGTCGGCTCGGTGCAGACGCCCGCCTCCTCGGCCAGTCTGTGGACCTGTCGCATCAGGCCGCTCAACGTTCCGGCGCCAAACACGGTTCCGGCTCCCCCTGGCAGCCCCCCAGCGGCCTCCTCCTCGCCGTTTCGGCCCCCCCCCTGCGCCAGCTCTCCGACCTGCTCGGACCCCAGGCCTTCCAGAACCAGCAGAGCGTCGCTGGTGTCGCTGGTGTCGTCTCCCGGGGCAACCGGACCCGCCGCCAGGATGCTGTGACAGGAACAGCGAGGAGGGGGCGGCACCCCGTCTCCCCCACACACTCCCTCCCTGCCCTCGCCCAGCTGACCCAGCTTCTGGGCCAGCACCAGAACCGGGTCGTCAGCCCCAGACGGGCAGGTTCTCCTGAGCTCCAGCAGACCCAGGCGCAGGGCCTGGTCCAGCAGACCCGGGGGCCACTTGGCCAGCCGGTGTCGGTGGCACAGGATGGGGATGGACTCCGGGTCCGAGGCAGGGACCTGCGGGGGGTTCTGAGGCCCGTCGGACCCTTTGGATAGTCTGACCACCGGGTGCCACTGCAGGTTCTCCTCCGGGGATGGGACACAGCCAGAGTTCTGCTCCTTCCCGCCTCCAGGTCGGGAACCAGCTGTGCTAGCAGAACCCGAACCTGGACCGGGCTCCAGCTTCTGTCTATCCGGTTCCTCCTGCAGGAACCCAGCTGGCGGCGGCTGGTCCAATCCGGACCGCAGCAGGTTCTGTAACACCATCAGCTGTGCCCTGGATCCGTGTCCGCCCGAACCGTCCACGAACCGCTGCGCCGCTGCGGCAAAGTCCTCTGGCGGCGGGGAGAGCGGCGCCTCGGAGCTCGGCGGGCCCTGCGACAACCCCAGACCGCCATCCAGCTCTCCCTTCCCGGGGAGCGGCGAACTGTAGTGCGGGGATGCGGATCCGAGGCCTGCTGCGGGGCCGCTGGGCTCCACATCGAACCCGCCGCCGCGGCGTCCCAGCGCGGCTTTCACCGGTCCGAACCCGCCGCCTCCGGACCGGATCAGGTCGTCGGGCTCGTCCAGCCGGTCGTACTCCGCGGCGGAGACGAGCCGCATCAGGACGAAGTCCGGAGACATTTCTTGCTGCGCGTCATTCATGGCGGCGGGCTAACGTTAGCGGCTCCGCTCTTACATAACAGCTGCTGCATCTCCGCGCGGCTCCGGGCCGCTCCGGGCGGCGCACCTGCGGTCCGGACCGGGCTGGGACGGGACGGCTCCACGGGACCAGCACGGAACAACAAGGGCATGAGAAACCCGCCCGGTTAGCCGCTAGCCGCCAACCGAGTCATCCTCCAGTGAGACAACGGGATGTGATGAAGAGGAGGGCGGGGAGCGGAGCTGCGCAGGCGGCTGCGCTGATCGATCAGAGCCGATCGATCAGGAGAGCCGATCAGCTGCTGTTATTATTATTGAACAAGAACTTACTTTTGTTTTTACATAGCTTATTTAAAATATTATAATATTATGTATTTCTGAACAGAAGGAAATTAGATTTCCTTTATTTTTTATCCTTTCATTGATTTATTTTTTCACTCTTTTTTTAGTTAAATTATTTTTGTTTCTTTCTTGGTTGTTTATTTGACAGAAGTTAAACTGTCTTTACTGATGGTTTGAGTATTTGAGGACATAAATAATTTAGCAGTGGATGAAGCCAGATTCACTGGGATCCTCCAGGATGAGCTGTGCGCAGGAATTTCTCAAATATTTTTAAGCAGATTTTTATCAGGTTTTCTGTTTAATTAATTTAGTACATTTGTGATGGTATACCCTAAACCAGGGGGTCCAAAGTGGGTCCTGGTCCTAAAATAGGGGAAATGTGTTCAAATTTCCAGGTGCCTGTTAAAAGACGTGCAGCAGCATTTTGTACCTCTGGAGCTGAGAAATATGTAGATCACTGAGTACAAAATAAAGTGAGTTACAGTAATCCAGTCGCGTGGTTACAAAAGCATGGATCAGTGTATCGAAATCCTGTCTGGAAAGAAAAGGCTTGACTTTGGCTGCCTTAAGTGGAAAAAACTGGATTTTACAACAGCTCTAATATGTGATTCCAGCTTAAGACTAGCATCCATCTTGACCCCTAAATTCGTAACAACCGGCTTAAAGTATTGGGCAAGAGAGCAAAGATTAGGTAGGGCAACCGTATTGGATCTACCAAAAATCACTACCTCTGTCTTTTCTTCATTAAGTTTCAAGAAATTGAGGGACACCCAGGCCTTCAAATCTTCCAGACATAGAAGCAGAGATCAAAAGGAGGCGGAGTCTGTATTTTTTAGTGGTAGATATAATTGTGTGTCGTCTGTATAACAGTGAAAAGGAATCTCGTATTTTCTAAAAAATAGAGCCCAGAGGAAGGAGGTACGGCAAGAAGAGAAGTGGTCCAAGAACTGATCCCTGTGGGACACCACAGGACAGCAGAGGAGGACCTATGGACATCAAGACAGACACAGAAACTACGTTCTGCCAAGTAGGATTTAAACCAGTCCAGAGCTTTGTGGACGACTCCCACAAGGGAAATTAAAATGCCATGATCAACTGTATCAAAAGCAGCTGATAAATCCAGCAGTACCAATATAACACAGCCACCAGAGTCAGTTGCTAAAAATATGTCATTGAAAACTTTTAAAAGAGCCGATTCTGTGCTATGAAATGGTTTAAAACCGGACTGAAAAACCTCTGAAATGTTATGTTCAGTTAAGTAATCCATTAGCTGGTTATGCACTACCTTCTCAAGGATTTTCGAAATAAAAGGCAGTTTAGAGATCGGTCTATAATTTGCTAAGAGAGTTGGCTTCTTAAGTAGGGGCTGCAGAACTGCATGCTACAAAGTTTTAGGAACAATACCTGAGGACAAGCTGCTATTTACAAGAGCCAGAACTTCCTGCAGTGTTTGCAAAGTTACATATTCAAACCTGTGAAAAGCAGCAGGACAAGGGGCGAATACAGAGGGGTCATGATTTGGGGGGATGATTTGGTCCCTGATCGAAGCAACTTTCTCCACAAAGAAGTGTAAAAAGTTTTCACACATAGTAGGTGAAGTCTCCAGACGATTACCATGAGAATCATCTAGAACAAGGTTAATGGTTTTGAATAGGATAGCAGGATTGTGGCTGTTTGTTGAGTCTTTTTTGAGAGTCTTTTACGATCCTCTGATAGTTGTGCCAACATTCCTTCAGTATTTGGAGCGATACTGGTAGTTTGTCCTTTTTCCATTTGCGTTCCGCCCTGCGACAGTCTCTCCTGGTAGCCCGGGTGACCTCGTTTAGCCAGGGTTCACGCTTGGATTTTGGAAGTCTAAATTTAAGTGGAGCCACCAAGTCCAGAGCAGCTTTACTTGTAGAATGAAAGCAGTTGCTGAGTTCCTCAGTGTTGTTTCCCACAGCCTCTGGAGTGGCGCAGTTTTGATTAAAAGCAGAAGAAAACCGGCCAGCAGTAGTGGGGTTCAGAACGCAACAGAAACAACCTGCCGCTCGTGTTTTAGCTTTAACACATGACAATGTTATTTCAAATAAAACAGACATATGGTCTGAAAATAATGAATCCCCAATCACTAAATTAAAAATCGGTAGGCCATAAGATAAGACTAGATCCAGAGTGTGTCCATGTTCATGAGTAGCAGCAGTCACAGACTGCACGAATCATTAACATTAAGAAATGACTGAGCCAGAGGTGAAGTAGGACAACAGACATGAATATTAAAATCACCAACAATAAGAACTCGGTCATATCGTGGCATAATATCAGCCAAGAAATCAGAAAAGTCATTTATAAAGTTTTTGTTGTATTTTGCTGGCAGGTGTTATGCCGAGAAACGCATGCCTGCCGAGAATTGCATCCCCTTCGCGGGAGCGCGCATCGCTCTAAACTCTCGCATATTGATGAGAA
>CAEFZY010011881.1:0-22310 GCA_903066815.1 Brachyrhaphis roseni
CAAACTTTTCTAATTCAGGGCCCTCAATCACATCTAGTAGGTTTTAATCAACCAGAAGCCTTGAACCACAAATGCAATGTATGTGCAAAATGTCTGGTTTTAATGTTTTTCATTTCAGGACATTATAAAATCCTAAAATTAAAACTGGACATAAGTAGTAAATGCACAACGATTTAAATTAAACACTTTCGGTAAAAAGTAAAAAAAAAAAAAAGGTTTACAATAAATAATCTGATCAAATATGTTAATGAGGTGATTCTGTTTAAAGTGACAAAATTATTTAAAATGATTAATAAAACGTCTTCATGAAAATAAGTTGGTTATAATTTTCAGACCCACAAGCAGAAAAAAACTGCTGGGCAAGAAGAGCCATCTGGGAGACCAACCAGTCAGACAGGCAACATTTCCAAACCGCTTGGCAACATTTTGTATGACAGAGACGATGAGGCTGCTCATGAACCTGAGGGAAAGACATCCTGTGATGATCAGGATGGTGTTCAGAGCTCTCTTCTTTGATTGGGCCACCCGGTCTCTGGTCCTGCCAGGCCCTGGACCAATCAAATGATTTCTGAGACCAGCTGAAATAAAAACTAAAGATAATCTTTTATCCAGTTTAAACTCCCATCAGTTACTCACCTTGTCAGCTGTGATTTCTTCCTCTCAGAGCTGCAGCTCAGATAAATGTTGCTGTCAATATAAACAGGTTATGGTTCTGACTGCAGGTTTGCATGTTTCAAACAGGCTCATGATTTATTGTCTCCTTTGACATCAGATGGAAAACACATTGAAAGCAGAACCTCAAACTCACCTTTATCTTACAACCAGACGCTAGTGAGACGTGTTGAGAATCAACATTTACATCAATGTTTGGCTTTTGTAATAACAATAATTATGATTATTAATTTACTATTAATTTAATTATTAATAAAATAAGGGTTTCTTTTGTTGAGTCTATTATGCAGGAATGAATGAACATAATAAGCATCAGGAGTGATAAGATACAACAATAATAATAATAATATCAGGATTTAATCAGAAACTCTTCAGTGACAGGGATTAAACAAACAACCCAACATAAATGACTAAATCATTTTATTTAACTAACCTGTTTCAGATTAACATGTCCACTGCCTTCCTCTGGATTTTAATCTCTCTTCATTTTCCATCTGGGTTTTCTCCCTTTCACTTGGATTATATTTCCTACGGTTCCAATCAGAAGACGTTGTGAAGGATGACGTTGTTTTAGCGTTGTAGTTTGCCTGTAGTTTAGCAACGGCAGCAAAGGAAGAGAACAAACCGATCAGTTTGTTTTAGCTGCATCAACATGGACAGCCATCTTGTTCAATTGCTTCATAGCATCAAACTGCTATGAAGCAGTTTGATGCTTCATAGCAGCTAACAAGCCACAAGCTAACAATTTACTTTAGCATGTAGCTGAGCATCGGGACCTTCTGTACGAAGCGAAGCGTAGAACAAGACGTTGGTTTTACTGATTTAATTAAAGACACACAAACAAAAAACAACTTTTGATGCAACTGCATCTTTAACGTTCTCCAGGTTAAACCTTGAAGATTTTAAAAGGAGAAAACAAAACTCCAGCTCTATTGACAACGATTATCCATCATCTCAGAGATACAGATGTTCCCTGCATTGCATTCTGGGAAATGTGGTCCATTCAGTTTGAGTAAACGGCACCAACGTTCCCTCCTGAGTTCTGAAGAGACGAATATCAGTCAGGATCTCTGGAGCTGAAACTGCTGCATTTATCATGAAGTCAAAGATCAATAATCATTAAAGTTTCATTGATTCTTTAATGATCAACGTCATTAAATTCTGACCCATTTTCTTTCAACTGGTCAGACATTATTTCAGAGTTATGTCTGAATAAATCAGTGCCCAATATGACCAGTTCAAAGTTCTGTATTATAAACTTGATATATATACACTAATTTATTAGACTAATGAATAAAAAAATAAAGAAATGAAAAGAAACTGGGTTGTGAACTCATTTCTTTTTGCTTTTTTAAGATAAGAGGCAGAAATGCAAAACCAGTAAATGCAAATTCTTCATTTGTTTAACGTGGAGCCGATCTATGATTCATCATCTGTACATGAAATGCTTCTGGCTGTAATTGATCCAGTATTCAAATAGTAAAAGCTCCTGATTTAATGTGTTTAAAGTTTACATCATGCAAAGATTGAAGCAGAACTCAATGAAAACTGACAGATGAGTTTCAAACGTATTTTATTCTGACTGAAGGTGAGAGAAAGACGACAGACAATAAGATGTTTTCAATATAAATCATATTTATTAGTTAAATATAATATTTGGTTGGCGTGTAGCTTAGAGTTGGTCCCTTAGGACGAGGATTTTACTCTCATTCATTTTATTATTTAAAAGTAACTAAAATATTTTAACTCATTTTTTAAATTTTAAAAAAAATGAAAATAATATGATCATATAACATCCACCCATCCATCCATCCATCCATCCATATTAATGTCTCCAAATTTCTATTTTTTTCCTCCCTTTTTCATATTTTTGCCAGTTAATGTTTGCCTTCATTCTGTGATGAGTTTAATGCTGAATCACTGACTTTGTGTCCACAGATTTGCAGTTTTTCCATCCTCTGCAGAAACAGCAGAGGTAGCAGCATGGTGCTGGGGAACAGGAACAGCAGCGAAGACCAGCAAACAGCGCAGAAAACGTATCCAAACGGTTCAAATAGGATCATCAGTAAGGAGGTAATCAAACCATTGATGAATCTCAGTGACAGAGTTCCTGTTATGAGGATCATGGTTTGGAAAGCTCTGCGCTTTGATTGGTCGGTACCGTCCCTGTTCCCGCCCGCCTCGCCTGGCTTTGGACGCCGCAGCGCCAAGAGAACAGAAAGGCTGCAGAAGATGAACGCCAGAGCTGTGAAGGACATCAGCACAAAGGAGATGGAAGCAAATAAAGCGGAGAACCACACAGTGACAGCCATTACTACAAAGCAGAGCAGCCAGACACATCCGATGATGACGTTTCTGATGGAGGCGCCCGCCGATCCTCTGAGGCGCAGGTAGAAGATGGGATGGACGACAGCCAGGTAACGCTCGATGCAGGTCAGGACGTGAAACAGCGTGTGACCCGTTGTGGAAAAACCGAACATTGAGCTTCCTGCGGTCCACACCTTTGTGTCATGAGAGGAGCTGCCAAAGAACATGAGGGCGATCGCTGTGATACCAAGCAGGTCCAGCAGAACCACGTTGTAGGTGAAGGCGTCGATGTGGCTGGTTCCTCCGGAGCGCTGGCTCCTCCACCGCTGGACGAAGACCGCAGTGGGAACAAAAGAGAAGCTGATGATGACGAGGCTCAGCTGGATGGAAAAGACCTCAGAGCAGAAATAACTGGGGAGGGAGGAAGAGTTGGCCGGCATCTCAGCGTCTGGACCTTCAGAGGAGAAGAAAACAAAACCTGTTAGTCACCACTCAAACCTTTTGAAACTGAATAGTTTTTTTGTTGGTTTCCTGGTCAAATAAAGGGGCTGCAGTTTGAACACACCCAAAGATTCGCCTCTCGGTTTCAGTCCAGTTCAGATGTTTCTCTGCTCCAACGTCCAGATGGTCAGCAGGTTCTGCACACGTCCACTGGAAAAAAAAATAGTTCAATTAAATTCAACTTAATTTATGAAGTTGGTTTAACTTGACAAATTGAAGTCAGTCTTCCTCAAATCATTTAGTTTCCTTCAAATAAAGAAGTAAATTAATAAAGTCTTTTGGCTCAGGCCTTTATTTGAGAGGAAAGTGGAAACACAGCAAAGGTCATCAGACTGGAATCGAACCTGCAGCAGCTTCAGTCTCTCTTTGTGTCTGTGTTTCTCCACTATCACCTCAGCAACCCGGTCGGTTCCGGACCGGTCCCATCACAGCACTGGACTTCATTGTTTCAAGTAAAGTCAAAGTAAAATGTTCCTTTAAGTTAAAATGTGTAACATTTAAGTTAATTCAAAACAATCAAGTAAGTTGTCGTCACTAAACCAAACGAATTAAGTGAGATTAATGTAAAAACGTCCGTAGAATAAACTTCAGCTCAAATACATTTTACAGTGTAATGATCCAACGGTTTTCCATGAACCCAGAAAACATCTAAACATGCGAGCTGTAATGTTACTGTAACAGCTAAATTAAAGTTACCTTTCATAGTAAACATTCAAATCCAAACTGAAAGACATAAAATGAGTAAAAACAAACCTGATCCGATGTTTGGTTCTGGTGTTGATTCTTCAGCTCCTCCTGGATAAATGAGCTTCTTCTTCCCTGTTCAGTATAAACCTGTTATAGAGCTGATTTATGTGTCTGTCACTCATAATCAATTAGCATTATTTTGAATATTTCAGCAATAAGCCATGATTGATGCCACTCTGAGCCATTAATCAATCTGATGATCTCTGCAGGTACAAGTTACTGGCAAGTTAGTTTGACTTATTTAAAGTTTACTAAGATATTTATACCAGAAACTAGACTAGATATGATGTGGGGGGTTTTTGTTAGGTTTTTTTTTTGTTGCATATTAGCAAATTACAAATACGATAAACTTAATGATCCAGAATGGATTGGTGGGGGGATATTTAAAGCTTTACCTTCAATTATTTGAAGGTAAAGCTTTTAAATCCTTTAGCTTTCCAACAAGTTGAGCTAATAAATACCTAAATATGTCCAAGTGAAGGAATATCAGGACAAAACACAGAAATCATGAGCAATGTTGTTAAATTAAAATCATTTTTGGTGTAAAGGTCGATGTGAATGAGTCAGTTAGTTACCCTAAAGAGTCTGGAGAACCAGAGATATCTAACTTTAGGAACAGTTGATTTATTAATATTAAATCTTATGCTTTCTTTTTATGAAATTAATGTTTTTCATCTTATGTGCAAAATGTGATTTTTTTACCCATGAAAACCATTAAGTTTACATCATTTCAAAAGAATTAGTTTTATATTCCAGTTTGAAAACAGCTGTTCATAAAAGAAAGACTTTTGTCAAAATAAGAAAATTCCAATGCAAGATTTAATTTAATGCACAATTTAAATAAATTACAGTATATTTTCTCTATTAACACCCAAACAACAACACAATGCACATCCTCCCACTTTCTCTCACAACTTTAAGTCTCTGTAATTTCTACATCTTTTTTAAATATTAAATGATTTAATTAAATAAGAATACATTAGTATATCCAGTCCAGTGGCTTTGTTGCATATATTTCTGTATTTAAATAAGAAAATAATTTTGTTATTGCCAATAAATATACTTTCAGTGCAAAAAACAGTTAAATTTTATTTAACACAAAATTAACACATTGATGCTTTCAGAACTTTATTTATTCCTAAAATTCCCAAATAATTTAATCAGTTTTGTGTATCTGCCTCTTTTTTATGAAAGGAGAACAAAATGCAGATCTCTGAGTAAAAACACTGTAATGTCTTTATATGTGCCTGAAATTCCTGATCACCATGGATTAATAGTCAGCCAATATTTCAGTTTGTTTCTTTTTTATGAAAACACAAAACACATGAACACCAACGCTACAAAATGTACAAAACTGCTACAGAAAGTTACCGCAGGTGATATTATCTCCTAATGTCCTGCCACACTATGCAGAGCAAAAACATTATGAATGAATAAAATAGAACGCAACAGAAATATTACATGAAATGGTGAAAGCAGTTTGATACCATCAATCTGTGCCGTTTGAATCCTTACAAAGTCACTAAAGGTTGTTTCCTAAGTCAAGACAGGATGTGGAAATATCTGATCTAAACACTGGAAAAAATTTACCAACTTAGAAAAATGTTATTGTGGAAGCAGGACAGGATGGAAATTTATGTAAAATTTCTAAAAGTCATTTGAAATGCACCTTTATCACCTTTTCAGCTTTTAGTTTATCCACTGAAATCTTTTTACAGGCAAATAAAACCAGTGAGACAAATTTCTTACTAATGTCATAAAACAATTTTAAATCTATGGAAACATCAAGAATAAAGAATTTATTTCACTGATTTTTCATATATTTTGGAAAATTCTACATAGATGTTTTAGGCTTCAATGATCCTGAGTTATAAAGTAAGTTTTGTCTTATTTTCTGATAATCTCACATTTTCAGTGAACATTTCCTGAGTGCTAATGATATTCATGCTACTTCACTGATTTGTGTCCACAGAATTGAAGTTTTCCCACCCTCTGCAGAAAAAGCAGCGGTAACACCAAACCACTGGGCAGGAGAAACCACACTGAAACCCAACTTATGAGACAAAAAACATATCCGTTGGGGACAGAAAAGTATTTCACTATCGGTGTAACCAGGCAGCCAATGAATCTGACAGAGAGGCTCCCTGTTATGATGACCATCGTTTGGACAGCCTTCTGCTTGGCCTGGTCGGTACGAACGCCTTTCCTGCCCCCTTCACCCGGCCCGGGGCGAAACAGATAACAGAGAACAGAAATGCTGCTGAAGCAGAACGCTACAGATGTGAAGGACAGAAACACCAAATATATGCCTTCAAAAGGAACCTGGAGCCAAAACGTCCCACACAGAACAGCCAGGGAGATCAGCCAGACACAGCCGACGGTGACGTTTCTCATCCTGACGCCTGCTGAGCCTCTCAGCTGCAGGTAGATGACAGGATGCACTACAGCCAGGTAGCGCTCCACGCAGGTGAGCAGGTGAAACAGCATTTCCCCAGTTGAGATAATGCACAAAAGACCACTACCTGCAATATTCATGGCCAAATCATCAGCTCTGATGCCAAAATATATCAAGAACATCCCCAAGATACCGAGCAGGTCCATGACCACCATGTTGTAGGTGAAGACGTCGATGTGGCTTGATGAAGTGAGCTGAGACTTGAGGCGTTGCTCCCTGCATCGCTGATAACCCACCAAAAGGATGAAGACAAAAAGAGGCATCAACAAGATGTAGATGACCAAGACGCTGGCCATGATGGAGCCAGTCTCCAGAGCAGAGCAGCCAACAGAACCAGAGAGGAGCGAGGAGTTGGAGGAAGAGTTACTGGACATCTCAGTTCACATCAGCGACTGAGGATGAAGAGGAACGACAAAGAACCACTGAAACAAACACAGAAATGTCAGACGTGTGTTAGAGTTTTCTATCTAAAGGCAACCGTCCAAACAACTGTATCCATTTTAGTCTTTCTTATAAAACTGGCCAAGCTTTGATTTACTGAACGATAAACTTGGATGGCCAAAAACAATAACTAAACAATGTTTAGTTATTCAAATCTCACTTTACAGACTTCAGATGTGTCAAAAACACAAACCTTCTAAACTCTGTTTGGTCCAAAAGCTCCTTCCTCAGCTCCTCTTCACTAACTGGCTGCTTCCTGCTGGAGTCCAGTCTAATGTAGTTTTTATGTTAGTGTGTCACAATGATTGATAAGGGATGTTTGAATATTCCCTAAGAAACCCCTGATGAACAGCTGCTGTGGGTTATTATTCAATTAGATTTGCAAAATCCATTTTTGCAAATGGATTTTGCAAAAAAGCAGACATGATGGACAATAAGAGCTATCAAACAACAACACATTAGGATAAAGAAAAATCCAACAACAAAGATGTTCCAGCCATCACTCTGCTTATGTGAGATCAGGTAGCAGGAGTTTTGGCTTTAGGAGGGAATGCAACACATATTTTTCTCTATGTTTACTTTTTAACTTATTATGATATACGATATACACGTAATGATCACCTGTTAGAGCCTTTGTCAGTTTTGCTCGTACAGATGAGTCAAAGTCTTCTGGAGAGAAATGTTGAGGGCACAAACGTAGGTCTTTTGGAAGTTGTGTCCCACTCAATGCACTCTTCTTTCTTTCATGTGGGAAATTATCCAGATTCATCTCCCTTTTTGTTTTTTATCACAGTGTGGCAGTATCTAAAATTACACCAGTCAAATCAACATGATAAACAACAACTCAGGAAAAGTTAACCTTCCTGTGTTTCCTCTGTTGGTCCAATACAGAATGGACTAAAACATGTGAATAAATGGCGACCTCCATGGGTGAAAAATAGAACA
Organism: Brachyrhaphis roseni; assembly: GCA_903066815.1. NCBI lineage: Eukaryota > Metazoa > Chordata > Actinopteri > Cyprinodontiformes > Poeciliidae > Brachyrhaphis > Brachyrhaphis roseni. The sequence goes on from CAEFZY010011881.1 coordinate 8,069, forward strand.
AAAGATATACATTTTTGAAGTAATTATGAGTTTTGGCATCTTTTTTTCTTTTAATAGGAAAATTACAACATATTTAGGCCAACATGTTGAACTAATCCTGGATCACTTTAAGACGTTGGAGTTTTCCACAGATAACTGTTTTCTCTAAATTAATGACAAAAGAAGATTTAAACATTTGCTTGCATCTAGAGTAAAAACAAACCCTCTGACTTCACGCTGCTTCATTTGGTTTGTTTGTGTCCACAGACTGATAGTTTTCCAACCCTCTGCAGAAAGAGCAGCGGTAAAACCAGATACTTGGGCAAAAGGAGCAACACTAAAAAACTCCCTAAGACACAGAACGTGTAGTCGTACTGGACGGAAACGGTTTGTGCTACAGAGATAATAAGACTGCTAATAAGCATCAGGAAGAGGGTTGCTGTGATCATTGCCATTGTGTGGAGAGCCCTTTGCTTTGATTGGTTACTAAGCCTATTGTCCCCGCCCCCTTCTCCAGGCCCCGGACGAATCAAAGCGCAGATAACAGAGACACTGCAGAAACAGAAAGCCACGATGGTGAAGCACAGCAACAGCGATGACAAAGTTAGAAATGATACTTTAAACCACACAGACAGAGACATCACACCAATGGAGATCAGCCAAACACAACCAATGGTGATGTTTCTAATCCTGACGCCCACTGAGCCTCTCAGGCGCATGTAGAAGATGGGATGAACCACAGCCAGGTAACGCTCCACGCAGGTCAGGAGGTGAAGCAGCGTGTGTCCGGTTGAGGAAATGGCTGACATAATGTGTCCTACAGTCCTTACCTCCAACTGATCAGCAGTCATGCCAAAATATGTAAAATAGTTCCCCGAGATACCAAGCAGGTCCATGAACGCCACGTTGTAGGTCAGGATGTCGATGTGACTCGACGTCGCAAAAGGAGAGCTGAAAGATTGTTTCCTCCACCGCTGGAAACCAACAACCAGGACAAAAACCAGAAGAGGGATCGTCAAGCTGAGGAGCGCTGAGAAGGTTGGCATGAGGAAATGTATCAGTAGGAAGTCACAGCTGTGAGAATGGAGGGAGGAGTTGGAGGCCATCTTCACCTGAAACCAGACAAATGAACAACTGAGGAGAGAAAGAACAAGGAAAGAGACAAAAGATGCCTTCAGGAATCCGTCCAATCAGCAGAGACTCGTTACATCGATTATATGTTTGGTATTTTACAGTAAAATAATCAATTACCCAACAGGGGCTTCCTGAGGGGCTGCACTGTGCAGTAATATATGTTTAAAGCATTACTACCATAGCAACACAACAACTGAGTACTTCACCAAACTTTACTTACTTCACCAAATGAACAAACAAGTTTTAACAAAAATGCACCAAATTCACAAACTCACCCAATTGATTTTGTTTCTGATTTTTTGTAGTTTTAATTCACTGAACAGCTTTTTTTCTTTCAGGTGAAATGAAAGAAAAACCAAGGAACTTTTTTAAATTTAGTTTAACAGATTTTGCTTTGATTAGAAACAGAGACCTGATCAGCAGGTTTTGGTTCCCAGTGTTTCTTCTTCTTCTTCTTCTTCTTCTTCTTCTGCTGCTGCTGCTGCTGCTCTTCGGTAAACGGCCGTCTGTGTCTGCTGGCGTCCGGTGAAAACCTTTTATACCTGTTTGTGTTTCTGTGTCACAATGATGGACAAGTTTTTAAATATCATAAAACCAGCTCATGATTTACTGTCCACTGGGCCGTAACTCACTGACCTCAAACTGCAGGTTGTTAATATCCTTCTGGTTTAGTCGATTCCTGAAGTCAAACAATTTACTCATTTATAATCTCCTTGGAAATATTTTTTATTGATTTTTCTTTGGTTTTCCCTCATAATAATAATGTATTTACAGGTCAGTTTGTGAGACATCTAGAAAACTTAAAGTCTTCCTGTTGTAATATAAAACTTTCTAAGGTTTTTACTTACATTAATGTATCATTTGTGAGATATTTCAGGTTTTATATCTTTATTCTTTGGATTCAAATGAAAAATAAACATTTGTGCAAAAAGCTGGAGGTAAAACAGATCAAATGTTTTCAACCCTTCTTTAAAACATAAACATGACAGAAAGAAAGAGAAAGATTTAAACTGTTTGGACCGTTTTGAGTTATTCTTACAGGATAATACTGCCACCTGCTGGCGGTGTTGGTTATGAACTCTTCTTAATCTGTGGTTAATTAAGGGCCAGTTTTCATGTGCAGCCTCTTTTGATATTAGTTATATTTATATCAAATGGGACTAGATAAACAAACATGAACACCCAGATAATACATTGAGTTTCAACCCATTTTCTGCACAAAATAATTAATAAAGTACAAAAGCATTTCCACTGAGGATCTTTACAAATGTTCAAGTCTAAGTTACAATTTGTATTTCCATTGTGTTTATTGTGAGGAAACACAATATGCCTTCATCCATCCATCCATCCATCCATCCATCTGGTGGTTTACATCCTGTAGATTAAACCCATCAGGTGAAAACTAATTGGTTCATATTTTGAAAGCACATTTTCAGGTGAACATGTGTTTTAATTAGGGGAGATGTTTAAAAAGAAAGTGAAATATCTGCATCAACTTTCATAAACAATGTTCAGGTTTCATCTTTCTAACTCCTGCAGTGCAGCTTTTCCTCGTATCTCCAGGCTGTTTTACTCCCACTGTAAGACGACTGAAGCATGTGACATGTTGTTAGTTGACATGTTTGGATCATGAAATGGGGATGAACCAAGTGTTTCAACTGAAGGGAGTTTAGTTGAAACACTTAGCTCTTGTTTTAGCTCCTGCGCTAGTTAGTTTGTCCATTTATTAATCCCAAAGCGTATTTATCGCTGATCTATCATTGTGGTTAACAGTTTGCTCTTTCAGCAACCTCTGACCTCTACAAACGTTGACACAAATATTTGTTGAACCACAGTGACACCCAGTGGCCACATGGTGACACAGCTTGTACTTTATAGCTCATTAACCAAGAATGAAACCAATTTGAGGCTTGAGATTCTGAGTGTAAAAACAGGCTGAAAACCTAATTCTCTAAATGTCCTCTACATTTCACCAACATGAACACAACTGTAAGAGTTCACTAAGTCAACAACAAGACACAAAGACTGAGAAAAATCCGGTATTTACATGGTGCTTTAGGGAAAGAGAATAAAACACAAATATCCACCACGCCTGGTGTCCACTGGACCTTCTCTGCAGCCGACCCGACTCTCATTTGCTTGCTGCAATTTACCGTAAAGAACTTAATCAAGTCTGAATCTGTTTTGTTAAAGTAGACATGCAAACAACGGCCATGTTCTCACTTCACCTCCGTAAAATGTTCTGTATAAAATGATGAAGGTCTTTGAGCTTTTGGGTGTAAAGAAGAGCAGCAGTGAGAGAACAAACACCTAAAACAATCAGAACTACTGACCAGGTAGGTGCTGTTTCCTGGTTTACAGTCACAATTTAATTTCTATTTCATTGTTCTTTGGTTGTGACGTAATGATGGTTTCTAAGATTTTATACAATTTCCAAAAGTATTTAATTTACCTCAACCAGACATTTATTTTAGTTTAATTGCTGCTAAAGTTGAACAACTTTCTATGGAGACTGTAAGTAAAAATACATTTTTAAAATGTATTTCTGATCCATAGTTTTGAGTATTTAAATATAGTTAAAAGAACATTCTGGAGTTAGGAGTTAAAGATTTTGTGAAAATACTAAATGTAAACACTGATTAGATTTTTTTAGAAGTATGATTTTAGCTGTTAATGTTCTGAACATTATTGATTATCTGCTTCACTGAGATCTATACGTTATATAACTCTGAACTTGAATGAGATATTTAAAGTATTTATTTAGAGTAAAAATCTGTTCCATTTTATTCCTGAAGTTATCAAAATGAAAACATGAATGTTGTTTCTAGATTGAGATTTTTAATCAATTCAAATTAAAGTGTGAATGAGCAAAACTTTACTGATTGTAAAATAATTAGTGTAAGTAATAACAGTATTCAAAACAGTAAAGAGGAAGATAAACTGTAAAATATTTGTCTGCTTTAAACAAAACTAAGGAAAGTTTTAACCCTGTAATCCAGATTAGATTTCTATGGACTTCATTGTTCATTGTTAATCCACTTCAGATGCATTATGGGTCCATATGATCCTGACTGTGTTCAGCTGCTTCTGACCCGTTTAGAAATGGTTAAACATCCAGTTTGGTTGCAGATGTTTCCAGTGATTTGAACAGTTCAGATCCTCTAACATGGCTGCCATCCTGGCCTGGATCTTTCTGTGTGGAGTTTGGATGTTCTGTCACTTCCTGTCGTCTTCTTCGTCGTTTCCTCCAGTAGAAACATCCTGCTGTTGATCATTGACTCCTGTGGTGCAGAAAACGTTTCCATTGGAGTTTTGTATCTTCCAAAATAACACCTCATCCTAATACAACAACTTTTTATCAAAGAGCAAATTCATTTTTGGAATTTCAATTTGTGTAATTATATGGTTCATTTTAATGCAGCTACTGTCTGATTGGGCTATGAATGAATACAGAACATGGATCAAATCTAAATGTAAGAACATCAACATGTCCCAGAGAGCAAAATATGAGTGAATCAAAGTGGAAATATGGTCAGAAATATTGAATCCATGTTGAAGCCTGATATTTAAATTATACAGAAAGTGGTTGGTTTCCAACCATAACTGATAATTTATCAATGTTGATTCAACCACCATCTACATTTTGCTGATTTTATATTGAATCAAAGTTAAGGAATCAATATTGATTCATGTCAACATATTAATTTAAAATGTCAGTGATATCTTTACAACATTAGTTAAATGGCTAAAATTGGGTGACAGTTTTTTTAACCATAATCCATCACTGGATTAGCATCTTTTGGTCTGATGGTTTCAGTGGGACCAGCACCTTTACTGCTGTTGTTTTCTGCTTTGCTCGTCTCCCACAGACTGTAGACATGATGGTTAATTGGTCCGACCCGTCTAACACTTCAGTCCATCTCCAATCCAGCTACTGCCAGGAATCCCATGTTTCCACTTCCGCCACCGCCTTCCTCATCACCAGAGCCATCCTCATCGTGCCGTTTGCCGTGTGGGTTCTGTACTTGGGTCATCGGAGGTGGCGACAGCGGCAGCAGCCCATCAGCCACTGTGATGTCATCACCTATCACATGGTCCTCATGCAGCTGACCGAAGCACCAGGCCTGGTCTGCTACCTGTTGGGATATGTTCTTCCAAGCCTCTCAGTAGTTGGTTTCTCTATTTTATCACTGACTATTGTTGGGGAGATTCTGTTCCATGTTCTGACCTGTGTGGAGCGCTACCTGGCTGTTATTCACCCGATTACCTACCTAAAGCTGAAAAACACAAGCGGAGTCACCATCAGAAATGTTTGCGTCGGAGTCGTCTGGGTTTTTGCTCTGGCCTGGGGAGCCCTGGTCATCCTGTACTTCCCTGCCATCCCCTTTCTCCAACTTTTCTCCTTATCAAGCCTCAGTTTTGCCGTCGTCTCCTTCTGCAGCCTCTCGGTTCTCCGCGTTCTGGTTCGTCCGAGGCCTGGAGACGTGTGTGGAGACCGAGTGGACCGCTCAAAGAAAAAGGCTTTCAAAACCATAATGACTATAACAGGAGTCCTGTGGATGTTGTTCTTTGGATACTTTGTTTGCTTTGCTTTAAAAGTGTCAACGTCGATGAGCTACAGTGATTGGTGTTTGGTTGCTACATGTGTAGTTTGGTTCAGTTTGCCCAGCAGTTTGGCGGTTCCACTGCTGTTTCTGTACAGAGCAGAAAAAAACACGCTGTGCAAATAACGCATGAAGTAGATAAAAACATGATTTTATTGAACAGTAACTGTAGTAAAATAAGCAAAAGATTTACTTTGTTTAACAGGGAGATCCAAACATGAACGACAGAACATGCACTCTGTGCAGAAAGATGAAATTTGAGCTCATGATGTGAAATAATATTCAAATAGTTTGATCGCTTTGCTTACCAGTAGAAAAAAAACATTTAAAGAATAAATTTGCCTTTTCAGTGTTCCATAAAATGTGTCCTAAATTCTTGCATTATGCAAAGTTAGCAGCAACATTTAGACACACACTCAGTCAGGAATAAAAGTCCTAGTTCAAACCTTCATCCAGACATGAGCAACAAACAGAAGGTCCAGAGACTTTGTCCTGAGGTGAGTGGTTATTTAATTAATCTTACCTGAGTGATATTTAACCTAATTTTAAGTATTTTTGTTTTTTGATGACATGAAAGTTGAGTTAAGGAGCAAAACAAGTCAGTTCCCTCAACTAAGTCCATTTTAACAGGGTTAATGGTGAATAAAGTCGGTCTTTGCTTTAACTGGAGGAGTTGGAGGATCTTGATGTTTAGATCGTAGATCTAATGTAGGACAGATTATTTCACATGTATCTGCCCTGGTTTTAGTTTCTTCTGTCTGGAGTTTTCTTGACTAACATTTAACCTGAAGTGGTGCAAGAATTTGACAATTGTCTCATTCAAAGGAAAATTCAGTTCTTTTACTGTCTTCTGCATCTCCTTTTCCTCTTCTCAAGGTTTTCCAAGCCCTTTAAAGGAAAATGTTGAGTAATTCTTCTCTTGCCGACGGCTCCATGCCAAACACTCACCTGTTCACTCTCTACCTGTTGATGAAGGACTGCTTCAGGTCAACGGCCAACGTCTACATTTTCTCTGTTTTGTGCATCATGAACTTCCTCCTCCTGCCGTTCTTCGTGTTTGTCCTCTACCTGGCCTGCAGGCAGCTGAGACAGCAGCACCACTCTGACCATTTCCTCCTCCACTCCGTCGTCCTGCAGCTGAATTTATTCGTCGGGTTTTCGGTGCTGTGTTTTGGCAGCTATAACAGTCTGTACCCGATGATGGTGACTGGGCTCTGCATCTGGCCGGTCTGCACTCTGGGACAGTCTCTGCTTCAGCTCCTGACCTGCGTGGAGCGCTACGTCGCCGTGGTGAAGCCTGTGACCTACCTGAAGCTGAGGCAAGCAGCTGGACTGAGGATGAGGAGGATCTGCTTGGCATGTGTTTGGCTGCTGAGCCTCCTGAATCTGATTGAGTTTAGTCTGGGCAGCCATGAGCTCAATCTAATCACCAGCATTTTCAGTTTTGGAGTGCATGTGGTCATTGTGTTGTTTTGCACCATTTCAGTCCTCTGTGCCCTGAAGCAGCCTGGACCGGGGGACGAAGGCGGAAAAAATCACATCGACCAATCAAAGAGAAGAGCTTTCTACACTATTACAGCCATAACAATTGTTCTCCTGCTCAGGCTGGTGGTAAACTCAGTGAGCATCATCCTGTTCATGTCAGCTCAGCAGAAGAACAGTGCAGAGTGTTCAATGTTTCTGTTTGACATTTGGTTTGAGCTTCCTAGCAGCCTGATTTTACCAGTGATGTTTCTGCAGCGGACAGGAGTCAGAATGAGGTCTTAGTTTCTCCACAAAGTCTTATAGATATAAAAAAGTTTGGTCAGTGCAACAGGAGAAATGTCAGAGCACATGTTTAACTCTTAGCAGTGACACCATATTTATCCACTTTAAATCAACTAGTTTAGGTAGTGAAGCTTTGGAGAAAGTAAAGGTGAGGCTTCATCAAGAAGTGGGAACAAGTAGTTTGGGTTTTGGTGAGTAATAGTCAGTTATAGTCTGGATGAAGAAATGGAGATGAGATTCAACAGTCACATCAAACCTGAGACCTTCAGCAGCTGCATCTCCATTCACCACAGTTTGGTTTCTATTGTAAACACGCCAATTTAAAAAAAAAACATCTTTTTTTGCTAGAACACGGTTGTTTTTACGTTGCATTAAATGAGGTACATTTTTTGCCACCCAGATGTCTGTCCTAAAAATATAAAGTTACACATTGTTTTATTTTGTCATAAAGCTACAATGTGATTGGACTGATTGAAGTTTAGATCGACCAAATGAATTTGAACATTAATTAAAAAAACACCAACTACAGGTGAAACAGAGCCGCTGCTGTCGGAGCATCAGGTGGAAGTGATTTGAATACAAACCATGTTGTTCTCAGATCATTTAAGGTCTGAAAGATGTTTGTTTAAATATGCAGACAAAATGCAACATCAGTGATCACAACTCAAATTATTCGTGACTGAACTTTGAATACCTGAAGTTCATCAATCTCTGGAAGAATATTCAATATTAGTGTGTGTACTTTTAAATGTGAACATTGTGTTCTTTATTACATATAACATGATATTTTAAACTATTGCACATTGATAGTTGAAATTAATGTAAAAAGTGCTAATTATTACAAACTGCAGTAGTGATTGTTTTACTCAGGTTAACCTCAGGTTAATAATGAGGAAAATTAGTTTGTTACAAACTCACAGATACAGAAATAAAATACTTTTCTCAAGTTTTTTAATTTGTTCATCTTTATGGACTGTAAGGTGATTTGATAACATATTGAATTTATTTCATTTTTTTTTTCAGTTTTAACTTCCTAACTCAAAATTTTAATCTTTCATAATTGAAGTTACACACAACAGTTTGACCAGAGAAATGCAAAAACAGAAGACACAAGAGCTTCATTTCAGTTAGCATGCTAACCATGCTAATCATGCTAACCATGCTAATCATGCTAAAACACTCCAGCACCGTTTCACTGAAAGTGTTGGAAGAGAAAAACCTTTTTCTCTCAACAAACAAGAATATGTGAGATAAACAGTGAGGAGATAAACACTGTGAGATAAACATAAGAGATAAAGATAAGCATTATTTATTTATCACTAAATAAATAATGCCATTATTATTTAGTGATAATAATGGCATTTTATCAGGTAAAACATATTGATGTACAAATCCTGTTAGTGCAGTTGATTATGGAGAAAAATAAACCAGAAAAATGTAAATCGATTTCAAACAGTTTCCAATTTCTTCTGCATTTTGTGAGAATACTTAAATAAAGCCTCATTATTATGGATAACAAGGCAGCTCATTATAAATATACATAACGCCACATGTATGGTCTGTTTCACTGGATTTTAAATCTTTATCATTAATATTTATTGTTTCTCTATAAATTATTGAAATTACTTTATTGCCAAGAATTGTTAATGATGAGGATGAAAAACCCAAGAGACAAAGACTTCCTGCTAGATTTTATTGGAGATATTTCAGCTTTAAAAGCCAGAAACAGTTTAAGAGTCATAACAATAAATAACTGAAGAGTCCTATGTTCCTGTGTGCAAGTTAAAGTGGCTCTGATGCTGCCTGTGCAGCCTTGTGGCTCTTCATGTGCGTCTTCAGGCAGTGGCTCTGAGTGAAGGCCTTCTCACACAGGGGACATTTGTACGGTCTCTCTCCGTTGTGCGTCCTCATGTGGACGGTGAGGTAAGTTCTCCTGGCACACGTTTTCCCACAGATCCCACACACGTACGGTTTGGCTCCCGTGTGGATCGCCACGTGGTCGTCCAGGTGAGTCTTCCGTTTAAAGGACCAGCCGCAGTGAGGACAGCGGTACGGTGTCTCCCCGGTGTGGACCCGCATGTGTATGGTCAGCGGCCCCCTGGTGGTGAAGCCCTTCCCGCAGCGGTCGCAGCGGTACGGCTTCTCGTTGGTGTGCATCCTCATGTGGATGAGGAGCTGCTTGCTGGTCAGGAACATCTTGCAGCAGACGTCGCAGAGGTACGGTCTCTCTCTGTTCATGTGAATCTTCTCGTGTTGCTTCAGAGTGGTAGCCAGCTTGAAGCCCCTCTCACAGATCTGGCATCTGTGGGGTCTTTCTCCAGAGTGCGTCATCTTGTGGCGGGACAAAGATCTGTTGCTGCTCAGGAATTTGCCGCAGACTCCACAGAGGTACGTTTTACATTTCCTGTGCGTCCTGTGATGAGCCTTCAGCTGCGTCTCCACCTCAAACAGCTTGTGGCAGGTGGGACATTCGTGACGGCGTTTGTGGTTGTCCTCCAGAGGCAACCCAGACGTAAACGAGCTAACCTCAGGCTGGACAGGTTGCTGTCCTGAATGGACCTTCAGGTGGTCATTCAGACTGACAGAAGACTCTCCACAGCTGGAACCGTCATCTGTTCTGTGCTCACTATGAAAATGATCCTTAGATGCCTCACCTGACTCTCCACAGACTTCACAAACACTTCCTGCTTCCTCCGTGTGTCTCCAGGCATGTTTGATGAGATCAACCTCAGATTTCTGGGCAGCTTTGCAGACTTTACAGGAAAACCCAGTTTCTGTCCAAACATCTTTAGATGGATTGACTTCTTCTTTCTCATTAATGAGCTTGGGATCTTTCTTTTCCAGTTCATCACCAACATTTAGTTTCCAGCTGCTGTTTGTCTCTCCTTCATTCCCATCAGCTGCATCACTGTCCATCTGAGCAGCAGGGGGCGCCATGGAGTCGTCACCTGACACTGACATCATAAGACCATCTTCTTCTGTTTCCCTATGATGTTGTTGTGATGATGTCCTTCCAAGAAAACCAATTAAACCAAGAAAAAGAATGAATTGTTTGTTTTATTAAAGATTTCTGTAGATATGTTGATGATAGTCAGTTTTATTTATTCATTAATCCTAAAGTATTCATTCCAAAAACAAAAGTTTTACAGAATTACGCCTTTTAAATTAATAAAAATCTACAATAAAATATAACTTGTTCACCTACATTGTTGTTTTTATAAATTATTGAGGATTTTTGTTGCATAATCAAATGAATAGACGCAATAACTTTATCGACCCTCTGGACGTCCTACCTCATCTCCTCACAGACCAACATGGCAGAACTTTTCTCCATCTGAAGAGAAGGAATTTCTTCCTGAATTTCCTTCTTTGTCTGGAAAAGAAAAACATCAGAAGCTGAAAACTAAAAGCTGCTGAGCAACAAAACTGAGAAGTTCTGTCCTACCTTGAGTCTAATGTAGACTGTAGGCTTTCTAAGCCGCGTGGATTTGACGTTTCTGACGATCTCCTCAGGCGTCACCGTGTTCAGAGTCAGACGCTGAAGTCTCCGCCTCTTATCCAACGTTAAGATGTGAAAAGGTTTGTCGTCTGCAGCCAGCTGGGGGACAGCAGACCGGAGCAGGCTCAGAAAGTCCAACTCCTGCAGGCCTGGAGGACACTTCAGGGACACCAGAGGACATTTCTTTACCACTGGAAGCAGAGAAACACAGACAGACAGAATAAAGTCACTGCCACGTTTACATCAGCATGAATCCAGACACATTATGGAAAAAAACTGACAGATTTACAAGTAATGGGGAAAAATTAAAACGAATTACAGCTTGTACTAATATGAATGTTTGTTTTTCTGGGAGAAATAAACAGGTCAGGGGGGGTAAGGTACCGTTTTTGGACAGGATGCTGATGTTGGAGTCCTTCAGGACGCGGATGCTGAGGTTTATGACGCTCTGAGCTTCACTGATCTGAGATCTGCCAGTCCTTCCATCAGACTGAGGTGATGAAGAGCTGGAAGAGGAACAGCAGCAGTTTAACGGACATTATTATGTGTAACAGATCATCTACTGAATCAGGTCAGCAGCAGGGACCTTGATGAAGCAGTTTGGGTCTTTAGACAATCATCACCCTCCTCTTCCTCAGCTGATCCATCGCTTTTGCTGGATGAAAAATCTGTAAAAAAATAAAAATAAAATAAAATAGGGTAAATGTTTCATTTATTAACGTTACAACATGGCCGAATTAAAGAAAAAATATGTAGTGTTTTAAGATAATACTTAGTTTTGTTCCTAATTGTATCAAAACGGAGTATTTTGAAGAAAAAGCTTAAAAACGTCATATATTTAACGGAGTTCTGCATGCAGCTCAGCGCTCTGTTAGATTTAACTATGAATGAGTTAAAGACACGAACCATTTGTCCCGACAGGAAGCTGGTTCCGAAGCGGCTCCAGCTGGTTCCGAAGCGGCTCCAGCTGGTTCCGAAGCGGCTCCAGCTGGTTCCTCTGCCGGCGGATCTCCAGTCGGAACCCCGCGGCCTCCTCCTCATATCCGGACACCACCGCCTCCACCGCCGCCAGGATCTCCCGGGACACCGCGGCGAGCCTCTCGGTGACAAACTCCCGCAGAAAGTCCGCTTTGTTCCGCTCTACGGGACTCTCCACCGGGTCCTGCTTCATCTCTGAGCCCGATAAGGTTCACTGTTTCGGGGAAAGTCATTCAATGCCCGCTGTGTTTACTAAAGATGCTTCTTCTGGCCAAGCATAACTGCATCTTAACGCCTTTACGATGCGCTGTCGCCCCCTGCTGGTTCTGACTCAGTGTTTCATTCTGTAAAATCAATTTTAGTGAGCAAAAATGACCAAAAATGGAGAAAATCTTTAGATTCACTCACCAGATGAAAATGTGTTTTTTGATTCTCAATATAACAAAACACACAAAAACCAAATATAACCATGTTTTATGTAAAATCTAAATAAGTTAATATATTAAAACACCAGATATCTTAATTGAGTTCTGCCTGCAGCTTAGTGCTCTGTTAGATAAACTGTGAATGGATTTTTAATTTCTCAATATAAAAAAGCAAAGAAGATTAAAAATAAATAAGTAAATAAATAAATGCATGAAGCGTCTTTACATTTTCTAAACCAACAGCTGCTGGTGTGTTTACTTCTCATTTTAATTAAGGAAATCCAGTCCAGTTTGTTTTTTGGTAAATTATTTTATTTACAGATTTTTTAGAGCATAAATTGGTTGGAGTTTTGTAAAGCAGTTATTTCACATTTATGTTTGAAACCAGTTTATGTCAGAAGTGATGCTCTGTGGTCACAGCAGTGATGACGTTTTCATACACATCGTCCAATCCCTGCCCAGCGTGGACGGATGACGTCATTTCCTCTGACACAGGCGGGTTGTTTGCTAAATTTATAGAAATTATTTAGAAGAAAACAGAAAATCAATCAATTAATCGATGAACTGACTGATTTAAAGTGTTACCTTTGGTTCTCTGGTGAAATAAAGACAGCATGAGGAGAGTGGAGATGCAGTACAGACAAACCACCAGCAGGTGGCAGACCAGTCTGCTGTGGAGGGAGCTGTCGGGAGGGGGCGTGGCTGAGGTTGGATGTTTTCCTGCAGGTAAAAATGTCGCCATGTTGTTACAGAATAACATGAGACAGATCATCTGTGAGAAATGAAGCTGATCCACCTCCTGCCTATGCTAATGCTGCCGCTTCTGGTCAAAAACAACCATCAAAGCCACAACAAAGATCTTAGTGCTGTCAATCAAAATTGAGAAGGCGCTGCTCACAGTGCTACTGGTGGAGAAACAACTTACTGCTCCAGGAAAACTGTTTATCCTCCGTCGGTTGTGGTCATGCTAACAAGCCTGAACATTCATGGCAGGCTCCACTGTGAGGGAGATGTTATGCAGGAGGGTGTGAGCAGCACAAACATGAGGATGATTGAGCCTACTAACGCCCTAAGACCCTAAGACCCTCAGATGTCAAAGTCCAGTCCTCAAGGGCTGGTATCCTGCAGGTTTTAGATGTGCCACAGGTACAAAACACTGGAACGAAATGGGTTCATTATCTCCTCCTTGTGTAGCATATCTCTAGACCTTTAATGACCTCATTATTCTATTCAGGTGGTGCAGCAGAGGCTCATCTAAAAGCTGCAGGACAGCAGGCCTCAAGGACTGGAGTTTGACACTGATCAGCAGAAAAATGATCACAGTGATTATTGTCTTCATGCTAAACTGAAGAGAAGCTGCTGACCTGAGGAAGAGGAGGAGGAAGTGGAGGGTGGAGTGATGGTTGGAGGTTTCTCTAGAATAAAGATAGATGGTTTAAATAATATCACCAGAGTGGATTATCAATTAGATATACTATTAGTGGATGACTTCTGACCTTTGACAGAGATCCTGCTGGATGGAGACTCTCCATGACCTCTGATGCTACATTTATAGAGGCCTTCATCAGAGCTGGAAACATGGAGGAGGGTCATGTGACCTGATGCTCCATCACCAATGTTGGAGCCATCTTTATAGAAAGCAGCTGGGAGGTTGTGGGGTGGATTCTTTGCTCTGCAGCTCAGAGTGACGTCATCTCCCTCCATCACAGGGAGGACAGGACTCTGCAGGATCACTGATCCACCTCAACACAGAGACAAACTACAGCATTTCATCCATTTCCACACAGCTTCAGCAACACTAACTCCACAGTCTGATCTTACCAGAGACAGAGAGCTGGATGCTGCTGCTGCTGCTG
>CAEFZY010011883.1:0-31524 GCA_903066815.1 Brachyrhaphis roseni
CCGAGCCGGCCCGCCGCCGCCCGCTGCGCCGCCCGCGGGCTCCGACAAAGACTCACTAACGTACGAGGAATACGCGGCGGCGCATCAGCAGCTGCTGCTGGCGCCGAAGCTCTACCCTAAGGTCTACACGGACATACACACACACACACACTCACACGTCAACGGCAAGGTGCACCAGCACATTCACTACCAGTGTTAGCAGACGCAGCTGCGCGCAGACGGCGCAGCTGCAGCTAACAACATGCGACGAACTGCAGCAGGAAGAGACAGAAAGTCCTTCGCTTCAACCAAAGTCTGACCCAGTTCATACGAGCTTCCAGAACCGGGTCTCAGCGACTGCAGCAGCAGCGGCTGCAGCAGCAGCGGCTGCGTTGGTGCTGCTTCGTCCTTCACCAACATCAACCCGACTGCAGCGGCTCTGGAGCCTCAAACTGCAAAGGCGTTTTCAGTTCATTAGCTTTAAAAACACAGATAAAAAATGTTTGACTTCTTTTGGACTTATTCTTTGTGAATTGAAAACATATGCATGCCACACTTTTCAGATTTTTAAACTGTAAAACTGCTGAAATAATTTTATTCCCATTTTCTGTTGATTTTTCTCATAAAATCTTAATAAAATAGTTTTTAACTTTGCAAAGTGAAGATTAAGTCCAAAAGGTGTGAAACGTTTCCTCAGATTGTTTATCTGATCAGTTTAAAGTTTAAAGGTTAAAGTTAACTGTAACCTTTATAGTAGTTAACTTTTAAAACACAGATGAAAAGTTTTCTCACAGTTTGGATTTCTTCTGCATTTTTCAAAGTTACAAATTTCTTGTTTTTTTTTTAGATTTGTTGAGAAAATCAACATAAAATGGAAATAAATTAATTTAAATTGAAGATTTCATCTTTTCACTTTTCAAATCCTGATGTGTGAAAAATGTTTCCTTTTAGTTTCACGGTTATCTTCCACTTTTTATTGTGATCATAATGGATTCATTTCTCAGGCGACACGTAGCTGAGCCAAAACAAACCCATGAGTGATGTCACTTCCTGCTCCCGTTGAGCTGAGGTGATGATGTCATCAGTGACATTAAAACAGGGAAACGTTTTAGCATCGTTAGCTAACTTTGTTTAAAGTGAAATTAAATCTTAAAGTTCAGTGAAAACGAATAATTTAGATTATGTTAAAAATAACGTTTCGTTTAGGTGTCTGTCTCGCTTGGTACCAAAATAATCAGAATCCAATAAATAAACATTTGTTGGATGGAAACATGCGATGGATTAAATTTTAATAAACAAATAAAGACGTTGCAATTTGTCAAAATATTCTTGTTGTGAAAAACATCATGTAATAAGTTAAAGGTCCCATAGTTCATTAAAAATATAAATAAATAGTCAAAAAATATTTATTTAATGTTTAATATTATTGTTTTAAACAAAATTCAAATAAAGGCATAAAAACTAATTTTTTTATTAAATTTTTTCCAGAATAATTCAAATGTATTAACTGAAATTATCAGTTTTCAGTTGATTACTGTTTAATAATTTAACAGCATTATTAAATAAGTACAGTTTAAATTAATTTAAACAGTAAGTGTTGCTCATATGATAAAGTTTGATTGGTTACCACAGGCAGCGGCTGAACTGCCGACCAATCAGCTTCTCTGACGCAGTGTTAGCCCCGCCCACTGAAACAAAATGCAGAAAACCTGAAACAATTCAATGTTTTTAAAGTATATTTCAGTCAACATGAGTTTTTATTAAACCACTTAAATAAACATGTATTTATGTATAATATTTTGTTGTTTTTGGCTCTTAATAATAATAATAACTTTACATTTTAAACGATGCGACCGGATTTGATTCAGGGGAAATTTCTCCAGAAAAATCTGAAAAATGTTTTGCTGTGAACCTCAGAGGAAATCGTCCGGTACCTTCAGGTTTTTGCACAAATCTTCACAATAAAGAAGAAGGATAATGTAAAAATATATATTTTTATAAATAATGCATATAGTACTGTTTGTTTGTATGTTATCTCTAATATCTCATCAGCATCTCTACAGTCGCTGTGAATTAATTTATCCGTCTCTGCTGCCATTTAAACCCATTCAGTGAATAATAAACTCTTTGCATCTAAATGTTACATTTCTTCTCCTGTGGGACGTTTCTGTTTTTATTTAAAGATAAATAGATTATCAGGATCATTTTCATAGAAAATGTTTTTATTTTCTTTTAATGAATAATTGTCCAAGAACAATAATTAGTTTTTCCATCATATTGCAAACTGTGTTTATGTGAACCAACCACTAATGTACATGAAATGTCATTAATATTATACATCTACTTTATATTTCCTTAAGCCGTTCAGAAGTTTCAGCACCGGGATAAAAAATACTGAAAAAAGTAAAATGTGTTCTTAACTTATTTTCTGTTATTTTCCATATAACTGGGCATTATTACTGCATGAATGGATTTCTGAGTTAGTCATAATGGAAGCTATGTAGCAAAAGCTACAATCATAATATTGTAAAATAATGTATATGTGCTGAGAAAATATACAAGTTTTATTGATTATCTTCATAACGACAATCCTGTACAGATGTTGGTAGTTTATATTAAAAACTGTTTCCTGTATCGTTATAATCATGTTGTTGGTGCCATTAAAACATGAAATCGTGTTCCACTTCTTTATTCAGATGCATTTTTTTAAAACTGCATGAATTATTTTTAGGATGTTTTTGTCTCAAGTCTGATCAAACAAATACAGTTAAAAATCTGAATATTCCAGTTTTTATTTAAAATGTTCAACAAAATGAGCGACAGGCTGGAAAAACGGACCGGAAGGAAAAATACTTTCTCCAGATGTGAAACGTGGATCCGACACGGAGCGAGTTGATCTGGAAACACGGCAGGAAGGAGAGAAAAACAGGGACGAATTGAAAAGAGGAGAGGAAAAATGGAAAAATTACAAAGAAAAAGAGAAAGAGAACAGGTTGGGAAAGAGGAAAAAGAGAAACGATTTCAAAAAGAGAAGAAAGAACAAAGGAAAAAATAGAGAGGAAAAACCTAAGAGATAAAGGAAAAAGAAAAAGGAGGAAAGTTGGAAGAAAAAGGAGAATCGTCTGTTTTCAGTCTGGTTGGTTTTTTATTTCCTGATTCTCAGCGTCTGAATAGGATGATGAGGAAAAGCAGGAGGAAGAGGCGAAGCGCTGAAAGATGTGATGAGTTCACCGCTCGTCTGGCTGGACAGCACAACATGGGCAGAGGTCAGAGGTCAACAGGGTGACAAACGGAGACCAGACATCTGTTCTGTCATTACCTTCAGTTCCTAAAGTTTTCAGGGAAAAGTATTCTGATTTCTGACCGGGTCTCAACGATACCGGTCCAACAACTGATAAATCTGTTAAATCTAAAAAAAAAGTTTTAATCCATAAAGAATATAAAGTTTTCTATAGCCAGGATGTTTCAGCAGACAATCATACGAAATGACAAAATGATGCTGCAAACTAAAATAAATACAAATAATAATTACTGAAATTGTTTAATTAAGACCTTTTCTTAAAAAAAAAATCTGCATTTCCTTTACAAATGTGCATAAAACTTCAATATTCCACTAATGTAAAAAAAAAAATTGCTTTGTCTCCATTAAATAAGAAATGTTATTAAAATAAGTTTGTTCATGCGATAAGTCATTAAAATCCATTAAAATACTACTTCCTTTTGTCGTCTTCGTCATTTCCGCCAGCAGTAACATCCTGTTTTGGATCACATGACTCCTGTGACGCGAAAAAAGCTTTTTATCGCTGCCGAAGGAAACGCATCATCCTGGCACAAAGCGTGAGTTTTTTTAAATTGGTTTGTTTTCAGGAAGCGAATTTATTTTTGTAATTCCAATCTGCGCCATTTTACAGTGAGCGGCGTACTCACTTAACCAGGCGGAAGAAAAAGTAGTTCCCACCAAACCGTCTCTTTTAGGAAATATCTTAATAATTCAACGTACTCTTATTAAGATACGTTATGTCAAATGACTGAAGTATTGAAAGTATTGATCAATTTTAAAGCATAAATCGATATTTACGTGTCTGGATGAAGAGTCCAGATTCCTGCGCGCCTGAGTCAACAGCAGCTGGGAAGAAAGAACCTTTTAACTTCAACGAAAAGGAGCGGCCAGGTGAAAGGAGTCAAAGACCATGAAACACACACACACCTGCTCAGACACCAGAGACACGCCCACGCACGCTCACCTGCAGCACACATGCAGATGAGAACAAGCGGACACCTGGCTGCTGTGTTTGCATTCCTGTCCCTCTAATCATCCTCCGCTGCCACTAAACCTCCATTAAAACAAAAACACAAAGAGAAGCAGCGGGCGGCTTCCACCGGGATGAGGAGAAACAAAGAGATGCGGCTGAGAGGAAGGAAGCCCCGGCCTTTAAAGTCCGTGACGCCCGCAGCAGAACCGCGACAGGAGCCTCCTAACCTGCGGTTGTTTCTCCCGCCACATCCTGCCAGGTTTGGGTCTGTGACAGGAAGTAGCGGCCATGCTAGCTCAGCTAGCTCAGCCAGAGAGTCCAAACTTTCTGCCACATGGGCCAAAATTATAGATCCAAAAATGTTTCGTTTGGTCTGTTTATTTTAGATATTTGGGCACATTTTTTATTTATTAGCTAGGTTTATCATACTGAATGGATAAAGTCAATATAAGTAAGCATGCTAGTGATTCCATACATAAATGGCTAACGTTAGCATTTTGGCTAATCTTAGTTTATACATCATTTGTCTACTGAATGGATTAAGTAAATAAATATGCTAGTAAGAACCCACATCTTATTAGCAGTGTTACCATGCTAGCCGCTCTTACATGCCAATGATAGCCCTCATGCTACCCAACGCTTGTAATTAGCATTTGAGCTAACTTTTGATATATTAGCCAAGTTTTGCACAATGAATGGATTAGGACAATGTAAGTGAAGATGTTTGTTATACTGCGCATGCTGCTAACTACATTTTAGCTAACCGAAGCATTGATGCTAATTTTCAGTATCGTAACGCTGGATTCCAACTGACATGCACACTTTGGCAGGCAACGTTTAAAGTCTTTTAGAAATGTTCTAGTTTTGTATTTAAAATGTCATCCAGTGTTAAATGTTCATTAGAATTTAAAGTTTGGTCTCAAAACAACAATATTATTGTTTAGCACAGGGGTGTCCAAACTTTTTGCCGCATTGGCCAAAATCGAGGTCTCAACAGTCTGTTGTCATCTAATAAATAATTTAGATTTAGTGGCTATGTTTAAACTACTCAATGAATTAAGTCAACATAAATAAACATGCTGGTTATTCCACACATTTAATCTAACTTTAGCATTTTGGCTAATTTTACTTTATACA
Source organism: Brachyrhaphis roseni (assembly GCA_903066815.1). Classification (NCBI taxonomy): domain Eukaryota; kingdom Metazoa; phylum Chordata; class Actinopteri; order Cyprinodontiformes; family Poeciliidae; genus Brachyrhaphis; species Brachyrhaphis roseni. The sequence continues at coordinate 5,370 of CAEFZY010011883.1, forward strand.
TTAATGTTTGCATCCTGAGTGGAATAAGTCACTGTTGACTCTGTCACAACATGCTGGTAATAGTCCCTAAAAGCTGCAGTGTGTAACTTTTATAATGAAATGTTTTTTACACATTTGTTAAAATTATTGTTGACACTATGAACACTCTTCATCATCCGCCACCACAGCATGATGCTGCCACCATCAAGTTTCATAAAGTTGCTGTTTGTTCTCTGAGCCTTCACAGAAGCGCCGCAGTTAAAGTCAAATTAAACTGCAGCTGCATCCTCTTGTTGTAGTCAATAGTTTTATTACTTGGACTTGTTAGGTGTGAACACAAAGTGTTTCTGCTAGAGCTAATTTACTTTATTTGCTCTTTTCACATAGAAATCATTCTGCCAGTGGATAAATGGGAACACAAAGTTCCAGTTTGAAATGACTGCAAAGAAAAAGAAAAGCTCAGGTTGAAGCTCTGTTATCTATAAATATATTGAACAAAATAATCTGTTTGTTCTGTTAACAATAAGAAGTAAACAAACGTTTCCCTCTTTCTGGTTATTGGATGTAGAAAATGAAGCTTGGATGACAAGTTATTTTTAAGTAGGTTTTGTCTTAAAGTGTACTAAGATACTTCCACTAGAAATTAGACCAAAATACTCAGTAGGATTTTGTGTTTTTGCAGTGTAAATTAAGCGTCTTAATGTATTCAGCTGTTGTTGTTTAACTAGAACAGCAGAAATATGTCATTAATATTCCTGATGAGGCAAAAATCAATTCACATAAGTAGATTCTCCTTCACATTTCATTCGAAATCTATTTAAAAAAAACAAAACAGATCCGTCTGTCAGCCTCCATTTTGTAATGACGCCATGGCAACGTTGGAATGTTGTTGCCATGGCAACGTTGGAACTTGCAAAACATAAGAGATTTAACTGTTTTTTTCTGCAAGGTTGAAAAAGATAAGATTAATGTCGAGATTAAATGTTTGATGCAGATTGAGGCTTTTTATTTGTAATCAGAGTAAAATTATTTCCAAAATAATTTTCTTACAATGGAAAATATTAAGCCTGCTGCTGGCTAGTCTGCAGGAGCAGAGTGGGGGAGGAGCTGCGCCTCGAAGGCGGAGCTAGGGCCACCTAGTTTGTTTTTGAAGAGGAAAATACTTTAGAACATGATGGAAGGCTAAAAACAAAGTTAATATTACATGATACCGGCCCTTTAAGAAGCCTGGAGCAGATCAGGAGGATCCTAGATTGAAACTGAAATCACTTTGAACTGAACTGTTAAGAGAGAACTGACATTATTTTAATGGTTTGTTTTAAACCAACATTATGAAGTAAATCTGACCTTCATTGGCTGCAGTTTAAACATCATCCTCCTCATCATCACTTTGAGTGTTAGACTTCATAGGTGATGAAGATCCCAGATGACGCCGTCGGCTCAGGCTGCAGCCGCTAACAGACAAATAGCTCCAGTGTGAAATCATTTAGTTCGTGTCATGTCCTGCCTGAAGGGATTACACCTCCAAAGGTACGAGGCTGAAACGCAGAGCGACAAAGTGTGAAGTCTGGATCAGATTAAAAGGGAGGCTTCTTTCTCCCTTCACACACACACACACACACACACACACGGGGGGATGGAGCTGCAGAGGCGAACAGCAGAGGACAGTTTGTGGGAACACGCTGCTGAATAATTACGGCTGACATCAGAACAGTTTGCTTTAGCTCTCTGAAGTAGCAGAGCTCATTTGTACGGCCTGCAGCGACGCATGTGAGGCTGCAGGAGAGAAAGTTTAAAAACCCGTTATTCCTTATTACCAACATCAGGAAAAGATTACGCTGATTTAAACGTCTCCACTCAGTGTGACACATTAGCAGTGGGTTTTTATTTTTTACAAATGTGAGCAAAACTTTGTCAATATTCAGCTAATGTTGAAAAACAGAATTTCACAATTTCTTAAATAAGAAATGCAATTAAAATCACGTATGTTCATGCAGTAAGTGATTAAAAACATGCCGCGCCACCTTCCTCTAACAACTTCCTGCCGTCTCTTCTTCGTGGTTTCTGCCAGTAGTAACTTCCTATAGTTCAACACAATTTGTTTGATGCAAAAAGTTGCTTCCATTGAAGTTTTTCAAAATAAGCCAAAATGTTTTGTTGAAAAATGACTTTTTCCAAATTGGCGTGTCCATTAAGTGACTTTACTGTTGTAATTCATGTTTTTGCTGTTTTACGGTCAGTTGAAACGCAGATCTGACAGCTCAGCTGACTTTCTCTTAAAAAGGAGGAAACAACTTCAGATCTCACTGGACGTGGAAGAGGATCAGCTCCAGAGACTCGGCACAAAAACCTCCTGAACTGAGTGCAGTGAAAGGCTGAGAGTTGCCTGCGCCGGTCCAGAACACACACACAGCCACACCTGAGCCGCCTTCAATAGGCGTTATTCAGCAGCCTGACAGCCGGGACAATGGCGCCGACCGCGGCGGTCCGCTCAGGAGGAACCGACCTGCCTGAACACATCGGGCCGCCGAGGCTTTCCGTGCCGCCGTGACTTCAGGTGATATCCGGTTTCTGAGTGGATACACTCCCTTTGTCTTCACTTGCAGCTGTTTTGTAACAGGTTTGAGGTGAAATAACAAGTTGGCGAAACGCATCCGGCACGCCTGGATTCTGGCTGACGGCGCTCAGACGGATTCCTTCAGACAGGATGAGGGAATGTTATTGCAACATCTTTCAGCCAAACGTTTACATGTCATCGTCTTTTGTGCGCCAACTAATTCCAGCTCAGCTTTGCAGATGAAACGGTTCCGACTGCAGTGCAGGAAGTGCCACATAACTAAACATCCCATAAACATGAAGCAAAAACTGTTTTTCAGTAAGCCATTTAAAAAGTTTTCAGAAATAAAGAGCTCTTTGGGCCACACCCACAAATCCAGTTTAAAAGTCACTGAACAATTCAAGATGGCGGCCGTGGTCATCAAGGAAAATGTTTCTCTGCATTAAATTTACCAATATTTATCATCGATGAATACTTCTGGTGTCAAATTGAACATAATTGGTCTCAGAAATCATATTTACTGATTATTTTTACATTCTTCATGATGGCCACTGTGGTTGTTGTGAATATTTCTGGTGTTACTTCATACTCTGCACACTTTCAACCATATAGATCACACGTTTCCTTTTCCTGATGCACATTTTTAGAAATGGCTGCTATGGTTGTAATAGAGATTAAATGTTTACACTAACATTAGTTATTGCCAGTGGTGGCCACTGCTAACTAAAAAATTAGCTTCACTAACTCTAGTTTGCTAAACAAGAATATTAGCTCCACAAATGCTAAATCTGAAAATAAAATGCTAGTGGAAACAAATGCTAACATCTACAACAAATTATCAGAAGCTAACGCTAAACTAAGCACATTAAAAAAATTACTAGAAGCTAATGCTAAACTACTAGACATAAAAAAGTTCAGAAGCTAACAATAAGCCGCTAAACAAATAAAAAAATATCAGAATGTAAGCGCATTAAAAATTAGCAGAAGATAACACTAAACCACTATTTTATTGGAGGCTAACGCTAAACATAAACACTTATTTTACATAAAATAATCAGCAGAAGCTAATGCTAACCGTCTCAGTCTGTGTTCATCTTCATTTCCTCCAGTTGACGATGGATGACTCTGTTTAATTCACAGAATATTTAAAGTTGAAAAGCAGAAACAAAGGAGCTGCTTTAGCCATTTCACTCAGAGACGCTGAACTCGTTCACCAATTTATTTCATTTACAGTTTGACAGTAAAGAGCAGTTTGTCTCTCATCGCATGTTGGGTTTAAGCTGCACATTTAACACCTTCATGTGCATCATCAGTCGTATCCAACCAGGAGCGTTACGGAGGGGGAAACCCCAGGAAGGACGCAGAGCGCCTGAAGGAGGACAAAGCCTTGAATTGGGGCGACTTCCAGGCTGAACTCTGACCGTACAACTCTGGAGTGGAGGGAGAAAAACGGCTGGAAAACAACAGGAACCATCCTGTTACTCTGAATTTACAACCAATTCCTCATTTTTCAGAAGCACAAAGAATTAGTACCACATACAAGATATGCTTCAGAAAAATATCAGTTTATCTGCTAAAAGGCTCAAAAAGCAGTTTTTAATAGTAAGACCTTAAACATAAGGACATATTTTATATTTATCTGAAGTGATAATTGTGGAGATGAGAGTGAAGCGTTTCACCTGACGGTGGCCGAGTGGGCCGAGTGGAAGGTCAGTGGGTTCTGGCTGTAGGACCCGAGGGCGGCGGGTTCTGAACAAAACACCAGAGAAATCCACAGTTCATGAAGAAAAAACAACAGATTACGGTTCTTCAGTTGACTGAAACATCGACCCCATGAAGGAGCGGATGGTGTTAATTTACTGATTTATAGTTTGAAATTAATATTAATGTTTTTCCCTCCACTAAACTTTCCATTGAATTTTGGAGAAGTGCTAACTCAGCAGTGTTCTGTGGTTCTGTTGGACAGAACATGTTCAGCTGATCGGGTTCTGAAACCGACTCACCGGATCGTCCCTCTGGCGGCGCCTTCATCACCAACAGTCTGGGCGCAGAAACGGGCTGAAGCAGAGTCACAGAGTCGTTACCTGAGCCTCACTTCCTGCTGCCTCCATGGAAACTTCAGGCCAAGATGCAACCTAAGGCAGGGGTGTCCAAAGAGCGGCCCAGGGGCCATTTGTGGCCCTCGGACTGACTCTGTGAGGCTCCCCAACCGCAATTCAAAACTGGTGCAAATTTGGCCCGAAGCTGCAGATGGAGACTTCTAATTTGTAATCAGGGTAAAAATTGTTACCGACATATTTTTTATGCAGGAAAATGTAAAGTACAACAGAAAGTATTCATGGTTTTATAACCAAATTTTAACAAAACATCAGTAAATGTTTTTCCAGAGACTTTGACTGAAAACCCAACTTTGCTGCAACAAAATCAGATTTTATTCTTTCTGAAACTTTGATAAATAGCAAATGTTTGGAAACAAAGTGACACAAATCCTGTTTTTATCACTGAACATAAATTTATTCAGTGAATCCCAGAAGAAACTGAAAACCAAATGTTTTTCTTTTAATACAGCAAACATGAAAAATCTGCTGCAGCAGCTCAGGGCCAATGCAGGAAAGGAAAAGTAGCAAATTTCTGCCAAAAAATGTAGAAATTTTGAGCATAATCTCATAAACTTTCCAGGAAAATAAGGAAATATGTTAAAAAAAAAAAATCCAAATTTTAAATTTTTGAGAAATTTTCTAGAAAAAACAGAAATGCCAGAGTTTTCAAATGTTGAAGATTTTCTTTTGAAAATTTAAAAGATTTCTATAAAATTTCTGAGCTGAATCACAAAATGTCTGAATTTTGATGGAAATTTGCTCCTTTTCTTTTACCATAAAGGCCCTGATGCGCCGTCATCAAAATCCCTTTTAAGTTTTGGATCTACAGAAAATATCAGGATAATTTATTTGCTCTATTTTGGTTGGTTTTTCTAGCCTGCGATTAGTTTTGAGTTTACGATTTTTCCCACATGCCATAAAGTCTGGACACCCTTCCCTCAGAGATGGGCTTTAACAGGGAATGAAGTAAAGACACCCACTTTCCTGAACAGACTCCTTTCATCCAGCTCCAGGCTTTGGCTGCTGCCACACAGGAAGGCACACTTCATTAGTTCAGCTGCTGAACGTCGCGCCGCTGCCATCACCGCTTCCTTTAACCACAAGCTTTCAGCAAAAGCAACATTTATTCTGCCCAAAGTGAGAAACCCTGAAACTCACAGCTGGATCAGTGGAGCGAAGCAGAACGCTGTTCACACTGAAAGTTACAACCTTTTGTTTCACATGTGTAGAGATTATTATACTGACACTAATTAAACAGCAGTTATAATTTACCAGACATGAAACATGAGGTTTTACATCAAACATGGAGACATAAACACTCACATGTTGGTGGCTGAAGCGTGACGCGGGAGGAACACGGGAGACTCGTATGGAATCTGAAGTACTAAATACAAACAAAAAATAACAATCAGACAGAAAATAAAAAACTTCTGAAGATTAAAATCAGAGGTTTTGAGCATTAAAGCGTAAATAATTCAAACTAAAGATTTAAAGTTATGTCTGTCGTCATGGTTCCCAAAAGTTTCATATTTAGAAAAATGCTAAAGTTAAAATGCTAATGTTAGCTTAATATGTGAGCTATCGCTAGCATGTTGCTAACACTGACCTTATCAATTCAGTTTAAGTTTAGCTTATAAATCAAATTTGGATAAAATGTTAAGTTTATCTATAACGCTAACATTAGCAATGAGGGCTAACACTAGCATGTTGACCCAAAGTCTGTGTCGTATGGAAAAAATAGCATAAAAGCTGAAATGCTAATCTTAGCCCATATGCTAAGATTAGCATCAGTACGCTGGTGCATGCTAATGTTGAGCCCGCGTTAAGAGAGCCGGATTAATAAATAATGAAGAGGTGGAGAATAACAACGATGTTTGGGTTTTCTTCATCATTTCCTCATTTATATCCATTCATGTTTTGCCATATTTTGTTCAGTATTTATTGATTCTTTCTGCATTTGGCTCGTTTTCAAACCCCAACAGGCCAATTAAAACTATTCACATCACTTTATGCAGAACATGGTTATCCTGGCACATTTATAGAAAAAAGACTCATAACTGACAATAACATGGAATATCTTGTTTTTTCTTTTATGACATTTTATTGTATTTTAGTGTTTGTGTGCAGCAATGTTCACCTGATTTGTTTCCATGCGGGGTGTGAGGACTGCTGCTGATTTGAGACGGAGCTTTTAAACTGCAGAAAAACAAAATATTCATTTTATTAAACCGCAGAATTATTGATTTGAATCCAACAATAAAAGGCAGTTTAGATTTAAACTTTCCACAGCAAAATGTAGTTTATACTTTAAAAAACGTCTAAAACTTTAAAACTAAAATTATATTTTGCTTTTATTTGCAGCTTAAGGTATTTCTGTATAGTCCAGTTTTGGTTGATGCCTGTTGACTGAAACAGTTCAGGCATTAGTGAGTCAAGAGCGCCACATAGTGGAGAGTGAAGCGTATTTCACTGCATTCGTGGAAAATGAAGATTTTACAGAACAGAGAAGATAAACAGCAGAAGTTTTCATCAAATACATGGCAAAATAACAGAAATAATAAAAACATCCTGGGAATATTCAGGTGTAAAAGTAGAAAAATAACAGATGAAAGCAGGTGGATTAATAAAAATAAGAAAACTGAACATTAAGAAGAAATTTCCAATATACAGAAAATAAAATAAAAACCCTGTATGGTTATTAAAAACAAACCAAGCTTCACAGAAATGTGCAACTAAGTTGGATAGTTTTCTAGATTTTTATTGTAGGAGACAAATTTAAAAAATGAAACAATATGTCTGAATATCTGTGCATAAAAATTTTTATTAACACAAGTGTGTAAATATTTAGCAGGATTTGTGGCTCCAGCAGCTCAGGAGAATTTTCACTTTCAAACAAGACAAAAATCTTCTTACAGTAAATATTATCAGATTAAAAGACAAAGTGATTATCTTTTTAAATTCTGAAAATCAGGATTCCTAAACCTAATATGATTTTCATTTGTTTATGAAACTTTGCTTATTTTTTGTTGCTGAGAATATAATGTTTTTTTTAATGAGGCAAACCTGCAAAATCCTTTTTAAGTTTCACATCTGCAATAATTTACACACTTTCTTTCTTTCTTTCTTTCAAAGAACCTATTTGTTGCTGAAAACATAAATAAACTCAGGTATAATTTTGGGCCATTTTAACTTTGCTTACTGCTGCCTCAGAATTGACTGTAATGTTGATAATCTGCATAATAACTCTGGATTAAACTAGCCGGCTGACCTCTGGTGCTGGAGAGAGTTTTCCAGCTTAGCAATGTAAGCCCTCTGATCGTTCAGCTTCCTTTAAAAACAAAACAAAACAGGAAATTAAACATCTGAAAACTTCAATCTGGTCCATGAAGCTACAGCTTTTACTCACTTCCTCATCTGCTGCATTTCTTGCTTTATTGTGACCAACATGTCTTCTAGTTTATGATTCTGTAAAATGCAGCAAAACGGCAGAATTATCGGTTTTTGATCATCTCAAGAAAAAATAACAGTGGGTTATTTACGTAACAACTATCTGTTGGCTGTAAAGCGACAGAGTTTCTCACCTTTTGCTTGTAGTAATTGAGCAACCGCTTCTGATGTCGGGCCTGAAACGCCACAACCTGGAAGAAAACAACGTGAAATCTGCAAGAACAAACTAAAAATGATTTAATCAAACACATCTGGGGACAGTTATCACAGGACAGTTTGTAATAAATGTGGAACTGTGCAAACTTTGCTGATCTCTGTCAGATGTCTGGTTGCCACAATGCCGATGTCAGAAAACAAAGCCTTCACGTCTGGGCTGCTCTGAAAACATGAACACATGAAACCTGAAGGTGAAAACAGCAGAAACCCGAATCTGTGTGGGAATAAAATGTTCTTACTTTGTCAGAAAGAGGAGAAACCTGGCACTGGCTGCTGCATATCAAACACCGGCCATGGCTGCCTGGAAAAGAGCCGCCGAACATTTATGACACTGCAACGTTTTCATTCTTCATCTCTTACATCGGGGGCCAAACTTGTATCAGTTTTGATTTGTAGTTGGGGGGCCGCACACAATCAGTCCAACAGCCACAAATGGCCCCCGAGCCACTCTTTGGACATCCATGATTTAAGATAAAGTGATGCTGAGGAAGACACCCAGAGAACCAAAATGAATAATTTGGGTTTATCAGATTGAATAAAGCAGGAGCTCCATCAGTGATTCCTGTTTTTAGACGTTTCGTGAGAAAAGCCGAAATATTTCTTCTCCTAAATAATTAAATGCTGTTCGATAAGATTTGTTTATTAAGGAAAAGACAAAAACAATGAACAGATCTCAAGTAGGAAATGCGTTTCTGCAGTTCCGCTGTGTGACCAGCAGATGTCGCTGTGCGCTCAGACTCTGGCCAGCAGGACTTTACTGAATCATTTAGGCTTCTGAGCAAAAGTTTAGGGACAAAATAATACCATAAAAAACCCAAACTCTGATTTGCTGCAGATTTTCTCCAGTTTTTAAAGATAAAATGATGCATATATATTTGAAATCTTTGGTGGAGAGAACTACGCTGTCTGTAGAAACTACCAAGCCTCATTCAGGATTTCTTAAACTGTGGTTCCCGGACCAGTGGTGGTCCGCATGTAAGCGACCGTTTATTTCCTACAGTTAGCTTACCAAAGGATTGTGTTTAAAAACAATAGTGGATAAGAGGCTGAAAACTGGCTCGCTCACAAGAAAGATAGCTGAAAGCTGAAAATACGGTGGAAAGAAAACAGCCAGGATTACTGATGATGGGAGGAATTCATGTCTGCAGGAAGATTTTTCAGTTTCTCAGGGGAAAATACTGACATTTTATTAGTTTACAACGCTGTTGTGATACACAGCATTTTAGAAAACTGGATGACAAAGTCTTCAGTCTGGTGCTTTGGTCTCCACTAAACCTTTTTTGAAGAATAATTTTGTTTACAGAGAATAAATAATTTATTATATTTGTTGTTTTGTTTATTTATTTTGAATATTTAAAATGTCTCCCAGTTACAGAGTTACATGTTAAAATTTAAAGTTTATTGTTCTTTGAGAATGTGTTTTTGCATTATTATGGCATTACTATTGTAAAACTTGAACATGGTCTAAAAGCAACAATATTATTGTTTATAAACTGTTTATAACTTCTTTATCATCCAACCTGTTATTGTGACAGGCCTTTTCATTAGGATGAACAAAGAAGACAACAATAATAAGTGTATTAAGAGACAAATATTTTTATTTAAAGTTCTATATATTAAGATGTTATGTTATTGTGGAGGTCTGTGTGTCTTTGTTAAATGGCTGGAAAAGTTTGAAAACACTGTTAAAGATGGATATGTGAACCATTTTAACAGATTCCTAGACCAGTCTGGAAAAGTGTTTTGATTGTATTGATTGTAAGATTCATTGATCTGCTTCACCATGATGCAGCCACCGCCATGTTTCACACTAGGTAACTGTTCTGAGGTCAAAAAACTTCAATTGAACTCATAAACTTATGATCTGACTCTGTGACCAAACTGCCTAATTGTCTTCATCTTAATCCAGCCAGAATTACAGTATGGACATCAACTGCTGACATCAATCATTAAAAGCCTGAGGGGGATGCAAACCTTTGAGCAGACTGGCAGGGTCATGAAAAGCAAAGAGTTAGTATTGCAGGTGTTTTCTACCTTTCTGGTAGCAGACACTGCAGATGACATGGCCGCAGGACGTCACCGCCAGTTTGCGCTCAGGACTTGGGCAAAGAAAGCAGGAATTGCAGCAAACCCAGTAGGACATTGGAAGACCTGTTACTGAATAAAATGAATGAAAAATAATGTTCGTTGTTATTGCTTTTATTTGTTGTCGCACTTATTGTTTCAAGATACGTTAATGAGAGCGGAACATTTAAAAATAATCAGCTAATGTTCAGATTGTTTCTAGGTGAAGCTATATGCTAAGTTAGCATAACACTGGCTAACATAATGCAGCAAAAACAATTATCAGTAAATATATTTAAGACTAATTACCAGGTAGGTGTTTATCAGTTTGTGATCAAATAAACCCTACTTCCATCCTTCCTGATTTAAGTTTCATTCAACAGGAAGTTCGTCTTCTTCTTCTTCTTCTTCAGTGAAGCTAATTAGCAACGTTAGCATAATTAGGAAGTCCGTTAGTAGCTAGCTCATTAAAACTGTTACCATTCTTATTGGAAAACGCTTTTACTCCCACCTTTGGGTGAGTTGCCAAGCAATATTAGATCAAATGTGTTGAATTAATGTGTGTTTTATGTTTAGCGGGTATTTCGCTGTTAAATGTTTTAAATTTGGTGTAAATTAGCTGTATTAGCTCACCGTTAGCCGCAGCAGTGTGGATTCAGCTAGATGAGGTTATTTAAAGGACTGTTGAAGTTCTGTTCAGACGCTTGTATGCAACCAACACGAATTTAATGTATATCGTTTATTTTTACCATATTATTAGAAATCCTGGGCTTATAAATTCTAATTATTTGTGTTTGAACAGTTATTTTTCATGACGGATGATCTGGTGATGCGACTTCAAGGCATTTTAAGAACGAGTTTGAATTATCACTGGTATTTCACTTCATCAGCGACTCCTGGTGAGGTAAGCAAACCTAGCTGGCAAGCATGGTAGTGGCTGCATTATGCTGTGTGTTTCTTTTCCTACAAGAGATCCTGGTGCTTTGGACAAACTGTGTTTAATACTAAAGGTGGAGGACAACTTCTTAATTCACTAACTTTTACTCACATCAAGTATGAGATGGTGAAATTAAGAAAGGAACCTTTTTTAATCTCAGCAGTTCTAAACTAGGGGTGCCCAAAGTGCGGCCCAGGTGCCATTTGTGGCCCTTGGACTGATTCTGCGTGGCCCCCAACTTCAGTTAAAAAATTATTCAAATTTGGCCTGTAGATGCAGATGGAGACTTTTAATTTGTAATGAAGGTAAAGATTGTTAACAACATAACTTTCTTACACAGAAGAATGAAAGTGTTTGTGTTTTTATAACTAAGTTTATCCAGAGACTTTTACTGAAAAACCAACTTTGCTGCAGCAAAATCAGCTTTTATCCTTTCTGAAACTTGGCTAAATATAGCAAGTGCTTGGAAACAAAGTGACACAAATCCTGTTTTATTACTGAAAATTAATTTATTCAGTTGAGCCCAAAAGCAACAGAAAACTAGATGGGTTTTTTTCTAATACAGTAAATATGCAGAATCTGCTACGGCGTATTGGGACCATTGGAGAAAAAAACCCCAAAAAACTTCTGCCTATAAATTCAGAAACTTCATTAGCAGAAATTTTTCTACAATTTTTTTTTTTTTTGTAATTTCCGATTTTCAAATGTCCAGAAATTTCTTTGAAAATTTCAAAGTTTTCTGGAAAATTTCAGAGATTAATCACAAGACTTCTGAGTTTTTGACAGAAGTGTTTTCTATCTGCAAAGGCCCTAATAAACTGTTGTAAAACTCCCCTTTAAGATTTGGATCTACAATAAATCAGGATACTTTATTTACTTGATTTTCTGTTGGGTTTTTGTCCTGCAGTTACTTTTGAGTTTACAATTTTGGCCCACATGGCAAAAAGTTTGTACACCCCTGTATTTTATATTCAACAGTCTTGTGAAATGAAGCATTTAATAAAAAAGAGTAACATTTAATTTGTTAAACCTTCCTTTATTTTTCAGGCTTCCTCTTATTATCCAAGCAGAGTTGTGAATCAGGTCAGATATTATGTTTAATTATTGTTCCCCAGTCCTGACATGATGTTTGTGCCGTACAGATCAGGGCGAAGGCGACATCAGACCAGTTTCTTGGCGATGAAGAAGTCTTTGAGTCGTTTGATCTGCCAGAAACCAACAGAGAGCAGGATGCAGGTTTGGATCACCGCCCACCACATCACCTTGCTGTTGGTTTCCTCACTGATCTGACGGAAAATCTCCTCTTTTTCCTGAACAAAGACAAAGACCCAGACGTCCAGATCAGTTTAGGTGTTTCTTTATCATTCCTGGTGACTGTGAGGTGGATGTACCCGGTTGTACTCCTGCTGCCTGGTGATGTAAATCATCTGGCTGGTCAGGTGTTGCAGATTGCTCTCCAGAATCTGCAGGTTGTCTTTGGTCCGGTCCATTTTGGGATCTACCGAGTGCTCTCCCATCTGAACGTCCAAATGCAGCTTCTGTGGAACAAAGTGGTGAAAAGCCCCAGAGTGCATTGCTCTTCTGTTCGGTTTGTGATTATTGCCTGTGTTTCTCTGCAGGTCTCACCAGCCTTTCTCCAGCGAACACAGAGAACCTGGTGGAGTTGGTTTGGAAGCACAGGTAGTGCTGGCCGGAGGCGTGAGCTGTGAAGGTGAATTTACCAAATTTTCCGTAGCGTTTGGACAACTGAACCTGAAAAGGGAAGAAAAATAGACGTAAATCAGGGGTGTCCAAACTTTTTGCCATGCGGGCCAAAATTGTAGATTCAAAAGTAATCAGAGTCCGGGGCGTGCTGTGGTGGCGTAGGGGTCAGCGCGACCCACATTTGGAGGCCTTGAGTCCTCGACGCGGGTTCGACTCCCGGACCCGACCATGTTTGCCGCATGTCTTCCCCCCCCACCTGACCCCTTCCTGTCAGCCTACTGTCAAATAAGGGAGACTAGAGCCACAAAAAGCCCCCTGGTGGGGAAACAAACAAAAAAAAGTAATCAGAGTCCAACAAACCCAACCTGAAATCAAGTAAATAAAGTATCCTGATACTTATTGTGGACCCAAAACCTAAAAGGGCTTTGTATGACCGTCTGTCAGGGCTTGTAGATGGAAGAAAACGAGTAAATTTAAACCAAAAAACTCTGAACTTTTGTGATTAATCTCTGAAATTTTCTAAAAAAAAATTCAACATTTCAAATTCAAAATTTTGAAGTTTTTTTGTAGGATATTTCTGAGATCATTTAAAAAATGTCAGATTTTTTTGACAGAAATCTACTACTTTTCTCTTCCACAATGGTCCAAATTGTCGTAGCAGATTCTGCATGTTTGCTGTGTTAGAAGAAAAGCATCTAGTTTTCAGTTTCTTTTGGGCTCAACTGAAAAAATTTATGTTCAGTGATAAAATCAGGATTTGTGTCACTTTGTTTCCAAACATTTACTATATTTATTAAAGTTTAAAAAAGGATAAAAGCTGATTTTGCTGCAGCAAAGTTGGTTTCTCAGTAAAAGTCTCTGGATAAACTTGGTTAAAACTTTGCTATAAAACCATGAATACTTTCTGTTGTGCTTTACATTTTCCTGTGTAAAGAAATATGTTGGTAACAATTTTTACCCTGATTACAAATGAAACGTCTCCATCTGCAGCTACGGGACAAATTTGTATCATTTTTGATTTACAGTTTGGGGGGCCGCACAGAATCAGTCCAAGGGCCACAAATGGCCCCCAGGTCACACTTTGGACCTCTGACTTAAATGACTTCTTTATTTGCAGCTTTTCTTTGAAACACCTTGTGACCAGAACGTTTTCCCTGAAAATGTTCTTTGGTTGTTCAGAATCAAATTGCAGCTGTTATTCGATGTTATTTGTGTTTCAACACCAGTGAAGATTTCCTGCGTACTTCCTGGTTTGGGTCTCTGACGGTAACCGTGACGCCGAGGTGAGGCGAGTGGCTGAACGTCGTGACGTCCCACGGCTCCAAGAAGAAGTTTCCTGCAGGTGGGAGACACAAAGCAGCTCAGCTTCATCCGGTCGGAAGCTGAATAAAAACCTGCCTGGTAGGAGATAGATATTTAAAAACACTGCTTAGTCTTTAAATATGTCTGGATAGAAGGATACATTTGTGCTGCAGATGTGGAAAAACAGAAATAAAACCAAAATGTATATTTTTATTTACAAAATTTAGAAAAATTTGATTTAATTTACTGTTTAAGGGTGTTCAAAGTGGGGGTCGGGGGCCATTTGCGGCCGGGACAGAAATACCATATTAAACACAAAGTGATCATGTGGTTTCTTCCTGTCGTCATGGTAACTGGATCACTGACTTGGTGAACAAAACCTGCTGTTAATCGCTGAATTAAAACTCATTTCAAACGTAAACAGACCTGGACTCTGTTTTTAATCCTGAGAAAACATTAAATATTTTTTCCATCAAGAACAATAAACAAAACGGATGCTGTACAATCCTGTTCCTACAGAAAATCTGATTACTTTTATTTGATTAATTAAATCTGTTTATTGTTGAGTAGAGGAAAAAAATCACATTCTTGATCATTTTAGTTTCTAAAAGTATTTTTGTGGCCCAGATTTTATTATAAATCCTATGAATTCTTCAGAGTTACTGTAGATGATGATGGTTGTTGGCAGGAAAAATCTGCTGTAGCAGTCTGTATTACAGTGAGTTTGAAGAAGCCTCTGATTGAAGATGCTTTGTTTTTCTAAAATGTTCAGGGTTTCCGTGGTTTTCTTGATTTTATGTAAAACATAAATCCTCATTTAGTTCATCTCCTCTGATTTATTCACTCTGAATAACTAAATAGTGTTTCTCTATAGATGTCAGTGTGGGGTTGTATTGTGTTATTTTTTTCAAGGAAATGATTGTTAGGATGATTTTTGGAGCAGAAACAGCTGAAAATCTTTTTTAAACTCAGACGTGATAAGACCGTGTGATTGAAGCGATCAGGTGGTCGTGTTTATTAAACGTGAGGCGTCTGGTTTGGAGGATTTGGTGTGTGTGCCTCACCTGTCACCAAGGTGTCCTCAGGAATCTCCTCTATGATGCATTTTTGCTCCTGCTCTCCCAGATCGAAGTACATGGCGGCGGCCAGCGGCAGGCAGCCCAGGAGCAGGAAGACGACCCGATGGCAATCCATCCTGAATTATCCAGAGTTTCACCGTTCAGACTGAAGAACGCCGTCAGTGTGGTGAGTTTACAGCCCAGAGGCGGTTTGAGCCTGAGAAACCTGCAGCTGCTGGTGACCAGTCTTTATCGCTGCCTGTGATTGGTTGATCTGAGAGCCAATAGAAAAGCTGCAGCACACATTCAAATGTCTGTAGCTCATCATGGTAGCTGGGGCTAAAACTAATTATTATTTAGCAGCACATACACTTTCTGATGCACAAATCTGACAGACTTCAATCTAGTTTTTCTCTGGACTCATTTATAGATTTATTTATAGATGAACATGTTTCCATGTGCACACCTCTTATTTTATTTATGTATTCAGCCATTTATTTACATTTAATCATATTTAAATTGCAACATATATATATATATATATATATATATATATATATATGCACTTTCATATTTTTTAGATTACGTTTGGTTATATTTGTATTTGTTAGTATTTATGGAGTAGTTTTCTCTTCTTATGGATCAATAAAGTATATTCTATTTTCTATTCTACTCAGACTGCAGAGTCAGAAATAATATTACTGATGTCATTTTAATTACATGAACTTTTCTGTTTCATGTCATCTTTATATCCATTTGATTATTTATTTGTATTTTTTTCAAACAGAAGCATTTAGCTTATAGTTCAGCAACAAATCAATCATAGTCACAATGAATAACAATAAAAACTCATTTCATGTGGTACTTTCACACTTTATTAACTTTAGTAACTGCATCTGTTACAATTTTCTATTGTGTCATATAAAACTGTTTTAGATTTGTCTCGGTACCGTAGAGGAATACAGTTTCTAACGTTCAGATTTGTTATGCTGTACAGAACAGGTTAAAATCCTGTCAATAAATATAAACAACAGAAACACAGAATGTCTGTAAAACATGGCAGCTCTGTCTGGATTTATTTCGGGTCAAATGTAATTTAAATTTGTGTAAAATGTTTTCAGTTTGTGTTCCTGTCGGCCGGTTTGATCATAAAAACTGAAGCGGTGTCTAATGGCTTGTTGGCCAGAACTACACCCGTTTGCAGCTGAAACCGATCTTAAACCTGACTCGGATCCGACCCGGTTGATCCACAGACAGACTGGGATTAAACCGCAGACCGTTTGTGGTTCCTGGAGCGTCTGCGCCCGGTCCTTCCTTTCCTGGTTTTCTTCTCCTTCCTCCTCCTCCTCTCCTTCCCGGTCTTCCTCTCCCTCCTGTCCTGGCCTAGTCATAAGCAGTTGTCCGGGAAGCACTTCCTCTCCTCGTCCAGCAGGGGGCAGGCCGCTCCGTTGTTGGCCGGGTGCATGATGACGTAGCGGGTGCGGTGCTGCACACCTGAGTCGCCACACTTCCCTTTGCACAAACCCCAGGGCGACCAGGGGGACACTTCGCAGTCCAGAGGGGTATCTGCAGAGGCAGAGGGGCAATAAACACATGAAACACCCCAAACGCCTTCATTCAAAATAAAAAACAATGTCTGAGAAAATAACAACCTTACAGCTGATATTGGAGTGAGAAAAAGCAAATGAAACAACAAAATGTAGTTGCAGAATCAAACTTTGCTGGATGATAAACGATGATATTGTTTTTAGACAATTTTGAAGTAACGACATAATAATGTAAGAACACATTCAGAAAAATTAATAACCTTTAACTTAAAAGGTTATTAATAATATCAGCCTTCATTGTCCTGCAAAGTGGAAACTCAGGCGTAACAGATACATGTAAACAAATGTTACTGGACGCAGAAATTATTGCGATAAACTATAATATTGTTGTTTTCAGGCAATTTTCAAATAAAATAAAGTAAGAACACATCAAAAATCAATAGACTTTAAATTCTAATGAACATTTAACACTGGACCTGGAAGATTTTAAATATACAAAATAAACAAAACAACAATAACAACTAAAATGAATTATGAATCTCTAACCAAAATTGTTCCTCAAAAAGGATTTAATTGAGACGAAAACACCAGACCGAAACTTTATCATCAAGTTTTTGATTGATAGAAACAAACGATAAATTATTGAGTTTGTTTTAATTGATTGTGTGATTAATTGATTTACTGCTTGTTGCGACAGGCCAAAGCACCGATTGCAGTTTTCTGGCCGATCGCTGATTACCGATCTTTAAAAAGCCTGACCGTCTCCGATTTTGAACGATAACTGATTTCTTTATCTGAAATGTTTCTAATTCTGGCAGGAAAGTTGCTGAGTTGGCAGGAGTGGGGTGAATGTCGTTAAGTACAACCAATAAAGTGAATCATAAACTAAATCATCCTTCAAAACAAGGTTTGGTTGAGACCAAAGCACCAGACTGAAGACTTTGACCATCCAGTTTTTGGTAGAAAGAGAGAAACAATAAATGGAAATAATTAGTTTTAATTTATGATGTGTTGAATTGATTTTACTGCGATAATCCCCGGCGTCCTGGATGTGATCGAGCTGCTTGATTTCACCTTCATTCGTTGATGAAAGTGGAAGAAAAACATCTGTTTTTGTTATTTCTTCTGCCTGTAAACTGGAGGAAAGGCCTCACATAGAGCCTGCTTTTGGTTTTGTGCTCCTCTCTGCTGCCTGATGCGTCCAGGTTTCCAGCTGATTCGTATTGCAGTCGTGGGTTAGAGAGTGGAAAAGCAGAAGGCCGGAGGCGGCGGAAGCTGCTGAGTTTAACATTTTCTTCTTGCATTAATGGGAAGTAGCAGGATGAGCTGATAAAACACTGCAGAGATGCAAACCGATGGGCTTCATGTCTCTGATGAAGCCGGTGCAGGTCAAAGGTCATGTTTTAGGAAAGACGTTAGCAGAGATTCTACGGACGAGTGGAAGTGAAGGATAAACAGACGGATGGAGCCCTGGGAATCGGGGCAGGAAACCCCAACAGCTACTTGGATGCTGTGCTGTTTGTTGTGGTGTTGTCATGGGAACCGGCTTGTATTTAGCGATGCTGACTCAAACCTTCGCTGTCAGGGTGAACTATAGAACCGGTTCAGGTCCATTTAGAGCAGGGGTCACCAACGGGGACCGGGTCGCCCGATTGGAGCTCGTCAATCGCCCGCGGGGACCGGGTCGCCCGATTGGACCGGGTCGCCCACAGGGACCGGGTCGCCCGATTGGACCGGGTCGCCCGATTGGACCGGGTCGCCCGATTGGACCGGGTCGCCCGATTGGACCGGGTCGCCCAAGGTTTTTACCTTGCAATAACAATTGTTTATTTTTTAGGATTGTTTATTTTTAGAATTTTTATTTAAACAAAAGCAGCACCGTCGTCTCTGCTGTAAATAATTGGTCCAGCCGTGGTTTTCATCCAGCGGAGAGCAGATGTGGCCCCGATGTCCTGCCCTCTAATTGGGTTTCACAGCCTGGAATGTTTTCCAAATGCTTGCATGAGTCAGAACAGCCATGAACGAGGCTGGATTTGGGTTTTTAGCACCTTTTTGTTTAGTTTGGTTTTAAAATATTTCTATGCTAATCCCTCAGGTTGCATGTTTTTCATATTTCCCATCAGCCACTTGAAATTTAGGATGACAGACATTTTTCAAGATGGCCGCCCTTTTAAAGCCTTTTTAAACCAATTAGTTCCATAAAATGTCGCAAATTTTAATGACTTTGATGGACTTTTTGCCACATCATCTTCTTTTAACTTTGGTTATACCATTTCTGCAACTTCACAGTAATAATATGTAGCAAAATCAGAAGGAGAGGACTTTTCTGTTAGCGAGTCTCAGACCAGTTGGAGATGGAGAGATAAAGCCAGACAGCATTAATGGTTAGTGTTAATGGTTAGTGTTAATGGTTAGCGTCAATGGTTAGTATTAATGGTTAGCGTTAATGGTTAGCCTTAATGGTTAGCATTAGCTTTGGCTTTTTTATGTGTTTAGTGGTTTTTCTTTAGCTTCTGGTCATTTTTGATGTACTTTATTGTTTAGCATTAGCTTCCCCTATTTCTTTCATATTTAGCAGTTTAGTGTTAGCATCTGCTAATTTTTGAGTTTAGTGGTTTAGCATTAGCTAAGATTCTTGTTTAGCAAAATAGTGGTTGTATAAATAATATATTTATAATATAAACAGTATTGCTTTATTGGTTTATATTTTTACCATATGCAGAGATGGATTCCACTGCATTTTACCTAATAAATCTCCATAAATGTGTTATAAGCATCACTTACTGATCATCTTGTCCTCGATCTCGTTCCCCGTTGGCAGCAGGTTGGACTGCGTGGGCTCCAGCGGCAGGCTGATGATTTGATTTGTTTTCTTGATTTTTGTCAGCGTGACCTTGGCGATCGGCGGTAAATGCTTCAGGCGGGGATAGAAGAAGGAGTTGGCCGGGTGGCTCGGGAAGGACGAGGTGATCTGGGGAAAATGACACAGTATGAATCCAGGAGGTGTTTCTGTCACTTGGGCCAAAAATGTAGACTCAACAGTAATCACAGACCAAAACAACAGACTTAAAATCCAGAAAATAAATTATCCAGATATTTATGATAGATCCAAAACTTGAAAGGGATTCTTTCAAGTAGAAAATGAGTAAATTTCCACCAGAAACTCAGAAATTTTGTGATTAATCTCAGAAATGTTATAGAAAAAATTTCAAAATAAAATTTTCAGCATTGGAATTTTTCAGAATTTTGCAAATTATTTTGAATAATTCTGAATTCAAAAATTCAGAATAATAGAAATTTTGTAGAAAAATTTCTATTATTAATCTAAAAATTAGAGTTTTTTTCTAGAACCTTTCTGAGTTTTGTTGGCAGAAGTTTACTATGTTTCCTTTCCTGCTTTGGCTCTGAGACACTGCTGCAGATTTTTCATGTTTGCTGTAAAGCATCTAGTTTTCAGTTTCTTTTGGGCTTGATTGAATACATTTATTTTCAGTAATAAAAGCAGGATTTGGATTTCTTTGTTTCAATATAAGTTTCAGAAAGAATAAAAACTGATTTTGTTGCAGCAAAGTTGGCTTTTCAGTAAAAGTCTCTGGATAAACTCGGTTTTATGTTTTCTTAAAACTTGGTTATAAAAACACAAATACTTTGTGTTGTACTTTATGTTTTTCTGTCAAAAAATTATGTTGTAGCAATTTTTACCTTCATTACAAATTAAAAGTCTCCAAATTTGTATCAGTTTTGAATTGCAGCTGGAGACCACACAGAGTGAGTTCAAGGGCCACAAACGGCCCCGCGCCGCACCCTGATCTTTTAATCTGTAATTTTCAGCAAAGCAGAGTAAGAAGCAGCAGGAAGTTAAGTGAGACGGCGTCTGATCTGGTGAAAATCTGGTTCTGGTTCAGAAGGTTTGTGGTTTCTGATGGATGCTCTGTTGCTCGTGGCTCACCTGCGTGATTCTGTCCTGCGGGATCGTCTCAAAGTTTGGGGAGGAGAAGGTGAATCCGCTGTCCGTTCCCGCGTCGTACGGGAACAGCTCCAGCGTCGCTTTGTCCTTCCAACGGTCGCCGTCACACAGGTCCACGCCGTCCACGCCCACGAACCAGTCCGGGCTCGGCACCAGCCGCACCATGAACGACAGCTGCCACAGAAAGAGACGAGGGCGCAAAGTGGAGCAACAAAACAACGGCCAACATCATAGCTGGGCTCGGCTCTGGTTCCTTAACCAGCTTGGTCCTGAAGATTGAGCCGATTTCAACCGTTTCAGTTTGGATTTTTCTGAGAAAGGAGCCACAGAACAGAACCGGTGGTCCAGTAACCTCCATCCTATAGCATCTCTGCCTGGTTGTCCAGAACCAGAACAGCTGCAGATTAAATGACAATCAGCTGGACTTTGGTTCTGAAAAAGGAGGCTGCTCTAGATTTCGTTTAAGTTTATTGGAACAAAGAAGACTAAACACAAGTATAAAGCACTTTTTATTGATCTCTCATAAGAATAAATATCTTGACGTCTGTGGCTATAATGTGACAAAATGTGAGAAATATTTTAACATTTTGAGAGCGTTGTGTATATTAGCGATTCAAACGTTTAACATCATACAGATTAATCGATGGTGTGCTCAGTGGCAGCCATGTTGCCTTGCAGGAAATTGAGAATTGATGATGCAGACTGCGAGACGGTTGCTTTATGGCACAGGTGTTAAACTCCAGTCCTGGAGGGCAGCTGCCCTGCAACGTTTAGATGAGCCTCTGCTGCATCACCTGAGTAGAATAATGAGGCCATTAAGGCTCTGGAGATCTGAGCTACACAAGCAGGAGGTAATGAAGCCGTTTCATTCCAGTGTTTTGTACCTGTGGCTCATCTAAAACCTGCAGAACACCTGGAGGACTGGAGTTTGACACTCCTGCTTTATGGTTAGCGCTAGCTTACGCAGTGTTGTTGATGTGTTCTGCGGTTTAGCTTTAGCTTGTGGTAATTTATACTTCTAGCTTTTTAATGATAGCTTCCTGTAATTTTGTGTGTTTAGTGGTTTAGCATTAGCTTCTGCTAATTTATGTTTCTACTGGTTTAGCAATAGCTTCTGCTAATTTATGTTTCTACTGGTTTAGCATTAGCTTCTGCTAATTTATGTTTCTACTGGTTTAGCATTAGCTTCTGCTAATTTATGTTTCTACTGGTTTAGCAATAGCTTCTGCTAATTTATGTTTCTACTGGTTTAGCATTAGCTTCTGCTAATTTATGTTTCTAGTGGTTTAGCATTAGCTTCTGCTAATTCTTTTCTATTCAGGGTTTAAAATCCCACCATTAGTCTATAATTATGTTAATTTTTAAAATTAGGGAGAAATATGCAAAGACTAATTATTTTTTTGTTTCTGTTGAACAAAGCAGAGATCAGGATGTCATATTGAGTATTTCCTCGGTAAATGTTTGCTGTGAAATTCTTGGGCGCCGCTAAAGCCATCCTGACACCAGCTTGCTGTGTTTGCTGACCCGTCGGCTAACGGGTTCTCACGCACTCGGTGACCAGCCTGAAAGCCGCCGGTTGTGGGGAGACTTACATAGGAGTGCCTGGCAAACACCTCAAACTCGGCGTCCATCTGGCCCGAGCCTCCCACAACAGCAGGAGCGGAGAGGATCCCATAAACGCTCTGGATCCGCTCGCCGGCCGTCTCCACTTCCTTCATGATCGTCCAGGCCTCGCCTTTTTCCGCAAACTCCCTCACTCCGTTGCTGGCAAACTCATTACTTTGCCACATGTGGTAGTCGGAGCTGTGGGTCACCCCTGGAGCGCAGAGAGGAGGAAACTGAGGATTTATATAATTGGTGCAACAGGTGTATACTTTACTCCGTGTTCCAAATTATTATGCAAGTGATATTTTCTTAAATGGTCAATGCAAATGAGGGTCAGTATAATTTTCAAGTCATGAACTATTAGAGTATAAATCAAATTTTACTGAACAAACCATGACATTTAGGGTAGTTTAGGGGAAGGGTTATGCATATGTCAGAAAGTCCATATACTTTGCTGAGGTCATTTTCACAACATCAGGGCCGATGAGCTCTCTCTCTCTCTCTCTCCCCATGATTTCAGCCCACAGCATGACTCCACCACCTCCTTGCTGACGTCAGAGCCGTGTTGGGACGTGGTGGCCGTCCACCACCAATCCACTACTGCGTCCATCTGGACCATCCAGGGTTGCACAGCAGTCATCAGTGAACAAGTCTGTTTGAAAATGAATCTTCATGTCCGGCTGGGTCCACTGGACCGGTTCTGCTTGTGAGCTGGTTGGTGCCCAATAGTCGGTTCCTGCACCATGAGCCTCTGGAGGATCCTCCACCTTGAGATTCCAGTAGCTTCAAATAACTGTTTGCTGCTTTGTAAGGACATTTTAACAGCTGCTCTCTTAATCCCATGAATGTTTCCAACAGAAACTTTCCTCATTATGTCTTTATCTGTACAAACCATCTTTGTTCTGAATCAGCCACAAATCTCTTCACAGTACGACGATAACGCTTCAGTTTTATTAAATATCTAATGTTTTCATATCTTGTCATAAGGCACTACACTATCTAATGATTTTCATCAGCAGAGATCCTTTTCCTTTCCCATATTGCTTGAAACCTGTGGCCTGTTTAATAATGTGGAACATCCTTCTTAAGTAGATTTCCTTTAATTGAGCTCAGCAGACAAACTAATCAACCAGATCTCTGAAATTAATTAGTGATTAAAGAGCCTGACACACAAAACCATCTAGAAATTTAATAGCACAACAAAAAATTTAATCTTTATGACACTTAAATCCAATTTGCATAATAGTTTGGAATGCTGCTTCAGGCCTTAAAATGTCTTTCATTAGTTTTAAAAATGTAATTTGACCTTAAATACTTTAATCACGGGACTTCTGTTTGGCTAAGGCTAACGTTAGCTAGTCTTAGCTAACGTTATCACTAGTCTATCGCTACTTAGCAATAGACTAGCTGTTAATTTACCGCAGCTGTTAATTTACCGTTGCTAGCTAATTAGCTTTTCTTCAGATTTATTGTCAGCTGGCTGGATGTTTGTCTTTGCGACTGTCTCACTTCTGTTGCCAAACCATACGAGGCTAGGTGATTTCTGTGACAATTAAATGTCTTAAATTTGATTTCATGACACATGCAGATACCTGAATTCAAATGATTTTCTTCTGGGCGTTTCAGTTTTCATATTTAATGGCAGTAATCATCAGAGTGTATATTTTTACCGATCAGGTTGGACCACTGTGCAGGCGGGCGGTAGACGGGATACTGCTTAGGAAAAGCTGCCTGGGTCCATTTCCCTGTGAACGTGAGGCTGTAGTGGGCTGTTTCTGATGCCGTGCACATGGGGACGTCCGTTGGGACCGGCATCGACCCAGCGGCCGGGATGAGAGTTAGCATCAGGACAAGCAGGTGACGGAGGGCATCAGAGAAGGAGGGAGTCTTCCTGCTGGCTTCCATGATTGGTTCGGGTTGGAGAAGGAGTGATGGTCTGAAAAATACAAAACACTTAGTGGAGAAAACACATTTCAGTCTAACTCAGACACATTGGCTCTTATTGCTGTTGTTTCACAAATTCAGTGGCATTTAAAGAAAAGAGAATTTGTTTTGGATGTTGGTTTTGTGTTTTTATGTGTTCTGTGAATTGAAAGAGATCAGTGCCTTTCAGTTCTTATTAAACCAATCAAAGCCTTTCCTACTCAACAAAGACAGGGGAAGATCTGAACACACACCTCCACATTTCTACCCTTTACTGCTTTATTTTACTTCCATAAACATACCACTTTATAAACATGTACTCAAACTGTCACATGACAGCTTGTTGTTCTTTTTATAGTTAAGTATTTCCATGAATTATGACAGCAAATGATCATGCAAACATTCAGATTTCATGTTTAATTTAATCCTGTATAAGGCATGTGTTTTATGATACACTATCTTGCTTTTGTTCTGATTCTGACTCTTAAACCTGAATAACTCAGAGCAACCGCTTGCTGGTGGATATTATTCATTGGAGTCACATAAATCTCTTTCCTTACAGTAGACTGACTAGTTTCTAGAAAGTGACTGTAAATAAGCGTCAAAGTGGGAACGAAATGTTTCCAATAAGTGATGAAAGTACCAAACATCACAAACGAAGAATAATCCATTTTGTAACCGTACTCGGCTGTTTCACGTCAGTCTGAACGATCCAATTCAGATTTTTCACCAAAACCAATCCAGTCGTATCTGATAGTTGTCAAAGTGTCTGCAGTCAAAGCTCGTTGCTGTTAGCTGGGATTTATCAGCTTCCTTCGTCTGTTGACCGTCTGCTGACCGCGGCGGCAGCCATCTTTACTGCTGTAAATGGAGCACTGCGGGTGACGTCTACGATCTTCGTGTTGGAGTCGTAAACCGTTCACACAGAAGTCTGTCTGCGGTTGCTTTTAATTAGTAGCATGAACGACCACGCAAAAAATCAGATTTTAGCAAGAAATCGTGACCTGCTGAGTGAACATAGCTCATGTCAAACACGAAACACCGACTGTAAATAGAGGAGGAAACCTCTGGTTTCATCTTTCTAACACCTACTCTGCATTTCTGACTCGTTTCTCCTGCTGGTTTTACAACACTTAGCAACTTGGAACATGATCAAAGCACACATTGAGCTGAACAGATTGACTCACGTGTCCCAACTGCCCCATTAGTGACTTTAACTGCCCTGTTAGGGTAATTGTTCTGACTAAAGCTTATAAACGCGGTACCTCCAACCAAGAAGTGGTTTGGATGAACTGAATCATCTTCCAAAAACAAAAGAAATCAATTTGTCTTCTACTGGACCAATTAGGAACGACTGCTCTGTTTATAATAACATGAATCCTGGACCAGAAAACAAACCTGCTGCATATTTTCAAAGTTACATTTCAGAAATTTGTTTTACACTGAATTCCTATCTACACTAAAATAAAACTCCTATAAGCAATCTTTACTGCCGTGGCCTCATGGGTAGACGATAGCTACCGTGATAGACGATGGGTAGGCGATAGCTACCGTGATGGACGATGGGTAGGCGCTGGCTACCGTGATGGACGATGGGTAGGCGATAGCAACCGTGATGGACGACAGGTAGGCGCTGGCTACCGTGATGGACGATGGGTAGGCGATAGCTACCGTGATAGACGATGGGTAGGCGATAGCTACCGTGATAGACGATGGGTAGGCGATAGCTACCGCGATGGACGACGGGTAG
>CAEFZY010011886.1:0-11365 GCA_903066815.1 Brachyrhaphis roseni
GATGGATGGATGGATGGATGGATGGATGGATGGATGGATGGATGGATGGATGGATGGATGGATGGATGGATGTGGATTTCTTTGTAGAATTCCAGCCGGGCCAACCAATCAGCGAACAGAAGAAGTTGTGAATGATGACGTTGATTTTCTGCACTGGTTTAAAATTTTAGTCTGTCTGTAACTTTAGCAATGGCAGCAGTAGAAGTTAACAAACCCGTTCAGCTCATGCTGGCCACCTTCCACATATTGAATTAACATGAAGAGCTGCCTTGTTCTGTGAAAATCTCCCCCTGAAAAACAAAAAAACTAATTGTGTCTGTCTGCTGAAGCTGGAGCTCCATTTTTTTACAATTCTTGAATTGAAGTTTGGGGCCACACAAAATCATTCTGTGTATTGTGTCATGTTGTTATCAGAACTGCATTCTTCCTGAATTGTGCTACACAAATACAATGGACTTATTAGTAAAGCGTTTTCTGTCTATTATTACCACCTTAATTATAGTGTAGATATTATGGCTGTGCATTTCCTTGTGCAGAGTGATTGCACTAAGGCTTTTCTTCATATTTCTAAAAACAGACTGCAGCCAGCCGTTTTCAGTGTGTTTCTCCCTGAGACTGTTTGGTAGAAATCCGATTTGTTGGACCTAAATGATGCAGATCTGCTGTTGGAGGACTTTTTGGCACACTTTCTTTTATAGATGATTGATTTCTAAATGGAACTGGGAGTGGAGAATGGTCCACAGGGACACGCTCGTCACTGGAAAGTGTGACCAGACCGGAACCGGGCACAAATGAGAAAAATAGGACAGTTTTAACAAAAGACTTTTTGAGTAAAATGATGTTGAAAGCAATCAAGAGAAACTTCTAAGTGCGAAGGTTACCAGTAATTGTTTCCTTTTATACCCATAGCTTCTATTTATGTCTTTTTAAAAACTATTTTGGATTTATAAAATACATTTTTCAGACTTTCAGATGGATACACAGCAGAAAAAATGGCTGAAATATTATGTTAGAGGAATGATATTTTCCAGTTTTAGATGATGAACAATTGTAATCATCTTATACATTTTACTTACACCTCAGTCATGGACTGATCTACAAAACCTCCTTCAACTAAAAACACTTACATGCATAAATGATTTTCAGATTATTGCTCTCTTGACAGCTGTTAGAACCGTTGCTATTCTGGTTTGTCAAGGGTTTACTTTTTGATTTGCACGGCTGCTGCCTTTTAAAGGACTTCTGATCGCAATGAAATTAAAGTAACATAAAACTGAACAGAATAAAACGATGAAGCAAGGTGGTGGATCTCGGGGAAGCATTGTTAACATACGAGGATAATAATTTCCACCCATCTGTTCTGCTCCTATAGCAACCAGACTTCTGATTACACAGCTACTGAGAGAGAGCCTCCAGCTGGACTCTTCCACAGCTTCACCTGGGCTCATGATTTGACTAGACTGAAATGAAATCGAACCATCATATTTGTGCCAGGGCAAATATTAAGTGAAAAGAAAAATATTTATAGGAAGACAATTTTTTAAATATCTTTGAACATACAAAACAGTCCATAAAAATACAGTAAGGGGAAGTAATCCTATTACTGTATTCAAAGCTCTGAAATTTGGCCACAAAATATGACAAGCTGATACAGATCAACTTATTGAAACTTATAGAACTGATAAACATATAATGTATTAAAACGTATGTGCAAAGTGCACAATTTTTCTTACCAAACAATATTCAAAACAGATTTGCAAAAAGAGAAGGCAAAAATAACTTTAAAAGATTTTAAAAATAGATTAAGAGTGATGATGAAGAGATGCATTTCAAATAAAAATGTCAGTTTATGGAACAATATAGATAGTGAGTTAAATCAATCTAAATCTCTTTCTGAAAACAGGTGAAAATTATTACAAAGAAGCAAAATGCCATTGAATAAGTTTAAATTTGTTGTATTTGAATATGGCTCTAATATTCTCCTGAACAGCTCTGTGTGAATACTCATCTAAATATGAGTTTATACTTCTTTCTGCTCCTTTTTTATTCATGATTTTTTTCAGTTGTTACATTAACAATTTATATTCATTGTTGAGGAAATTAAATAAAACAAATTGAAAAATCTTTTAAAATTCTGGTATTTAGCAACTAAAAATACTTTTGGTAATCCTAACTGAACCAATTTTATCTCAAATGGTCTCTGCATTTCCATAACAAATGTGTGCAAAACTTTGTCAATATTCTATAATCTACAAAAAACAAACAATTACACATATGCGGTGTTTCAGCTAAATAAGAAAAGAAATCCAGATCACATGTGAATAAGTTTGTTCATGTGATCAGTCATTGAAAAACACGCCTTGTCTTCATCCTCCTGCTACTTCCTGTCGTTTTCTTTGTCATTTCTGCCAGTAGTAACATCCAGTTTCAAATGATTTGGCCGATGTGAAAAAAGTGTTTCCATTACAGTTTTGCAAAATACACAAATTTTGATATGAACAACAAAAGCACATCATTCTTGCCCAAAAATTTCTTATTGAAAAACTTGATTGTTTTTAATTTGGCATGTTTTCTTAAAGAAAGTTTATTTTCAGAATTCCAATTTTATGGCTGCTATTGTAAAAAAAAGGCTACACATTTTTTTTGTGAAATGTTTCTATCTGGTATCTGCCTAAATCTCAGCAGCAGCAGTTATTCTATATTCAATATTCTCATTGTTTTTTCTGTTTGAGAACAGAATTTTCTTCCTCCATTTCTAACTAAAAACAAAGCACAAAAAAACAACCATCCCAGGGCTCACTACCGTTCCCTTCCAGAGCAAGTCAGTAAAAGCCAGCAGCAGATAAGCGTGTACCACTTCAGCAGAAACGATCCCACATCCTGCATGTAAACTACCTCTCTCTCTCTGTATTCCCAGGCTGAGGCCTGCGCAGACCGAGATGGCGGCCGGACCCCGTGGGACTCCGCAGATGGGACAGCTTGTGCCATACCGAGAGCCGTCACATCCAGACGGTAAAATGTCACAAAAATGTCAGGGGAGCCCGAGTTGGCTTCGGAGCTGATAGTCCTCAGTGATACACCATTGAACAACAGCAAAGAAAAGGCCAAACTGCCCTACGCTCAAGTGCTGTCACAGACAGAATATTGGCTCTGCTGCCATTATTCAGATACTGGTTCAATACTTGATTTTCATCTAAAGACTATTAAAAGCAGAGTCATGTATTTATTGGATGTTTTCGTGAGCGAAACAAAACAAGATGCTCCTAATTTTCACTACTTTTTTTTTTTTTAACCAAGAAGGAAGTTTGATCTTTGTAACGGTCCACGGCTTTAAAGCAGTGCTAAATAATCTATGACCTTTATAGGGCCAGGAGGAATAGCAACCAATTTGGCTGAATTTATCTGCTCTTCCAAGTGTCTGGCTCATAACCAACCTCCACCTCTTCTTCTGCTGAGCGGCACCACTCTGTGGCTGACTCAAAGCACAAAGCCGGTGAGTGGAAATGAGGGTGAAAATCTAGCACATCGCCTGTTGTAATGAGGCAAGACAACAAGAACTGAAACAGTGGAATAATAAGTCTGATGTTGTTTAGCAGCACACTAGACTGACAAGAGTGTGCTGAAATCACACAACACCCCAAACAGCACGGCCTGAGGAGAACTGGGTTATAACTGTGTGGTACTTTCTGAACTGAAATGAACAAAAACCACAAAACGTGTCCTGTTCTTATGTCCTTCCATCTATTGGAAATAAAGATATAAAGGCTATCATATATAAGCCTACTTTTTTTTTTACCTCCAAATGTTTGGGCGTGACATGAACACATGAGGACTAAAATGAAACAAACATGTTCAGAAAACCCACAATGTCACTAAAATAGCAGAAGCAAGTTGCAATGTTTATTTCACAAATGATTTAGACGTACAAAACGGTTAGATTAGCAAGACATAGAGTAAATAGCTTTTCATGGTTCAGCTTCAGTTCAAAGCTTATGGAGAAAACATTGCAGCACCATAGAGTTTATATTGTTAACATAGCATTAAATCCCTCTCCTTAGAAGACATGAGTGTTATTCTAACAGATGGAGCTGTCTTGTCGTCCTTTAAGGCTTGTAGTTCTGTAACTGTTGATAGAAGCCGGGGTTTGGTCGAACTGAAGGTCTAGCCAGCTTCACCTGGTTGTACGCGTCATCGAATGAAAGCCCCTCCCTTAACATCAGGTAGCCAATCACAATGGAGGAGGAGCGTGACACACCTGCGTTGCAGTGGACCATCACCACTCCGCCCTACAGGAAAAACACATGAACAAGAGGAAAACATATATAATGCTCAATCAATTAGCATAGATCAACTCTCATCAGGTTTTAGTGTTTTAGCATCATTTTTTTTAAGTGTTAAGACATTTACTGAGATGTTTGATCACAAAATGAAGTAAGCTGGTCTTACTCTTATCTCATTAAAATAATATCAGGGTTTCCCCCAGTGTATTATAAGCCTGGCAGCCGCCATGCTTTACTAGACCCCCAGCCACATTAGCAGGATTAAATTAAATCTCCCATTTGTTGCTCATCTCTGCACAGTGCAGCGGATTTAATTCATCAGGCAGGGCCGGTCAAAGGCTGTATGAGGCCGTGAGCAGAATTTGACTTTGGGGCCCCTTTTGTTACTAAAAACATCAGCACCTCTAAGAGCTTCTGTGTTAGATTTAATCTGGGAGAAGGGAATAGTTTAATTGACCAACCTAAAAAGCAATAGATTATAATTGCAGTTTACTAATTTGTATTTGTGAACAAACTGATCTCAAACTCAAAGATTAAACTCATAGCATCAGATTGTTACTACGGTAACAAAACAATCTAACTATGAAGATTGTTCTCTGAACTTTAACAAAGTAAACTTAACAGCTCCTTAAAATCTTGCATTTAAATGTTAAACAATTTAAAATCTTTTAATTTATGTATACTGAAACCATTAAATCAAATTCAGCAGCATTGATAATGTCAATAAACAAATGTTATATTTATATATATTTATTAGTGGGTGCCTGTGAAGCTGGAAACAGCCACAAACTCATCAGAATCTTATTAGAAACTCATAACGGTGTCTCAGATATTCACACACTGTTGACATGGAGTCGGTATTTTTTGCACCCAAAGCTTTAAAGTTACCTTACTGCTACACAGACGTTTCATCCAACTGAGTTTGCTGGAAAAGAAAAATTCTTTTGCAGAGTAAAGCGAATGTTCAGTCTAATTGGGTCCCTAATAAAGCCTGTTTTTAGGTACTTTTCCAGGGAAAAAAAAAAAAAAAAAAAACATTTTTCTGGGTCCATTTTTACCCCCTTGCGTTCACACTGTACTTACCAGTTGGGGAGACTAATTAACAGGAAAGATATTTTTCTAACCCAGTCTGACTACTGTTAGCCTTTCTCTGGTTTGAGATTTTCATGTTTTTCTGCAAACTTACTTAAATAAAACATCTGACTATTACAGGTACGGGACCAATTACAGACAGAAACTTTATAGAAGCCCTATTATAAAATTCAAATTACCCCATTATATTATTATACAAAGGTCACCAGGTGGTGGCCACTGAGGCAAAAGCTTTGAATATTGCTAGTCCAAAGAACGCCAACATGCACACTCATTCCTAAGGATAATTTAGAGTCACTCACGTCAGATTTACTGTCATTTCAACAACGTACATAATATACATTGGGAACTCACAGAAAACACAAATGACTATTTTCATAAATGTTGAACTGGTTCTCCCAAAGAGGAGAAAGTTTTTAAAAAACTAATTCAAGTCTTGGTAATGCTGCTGCTATGTAGCAGTGTTTGCCAATAGAGGTGTGAATTTTTCTGTCAATTTATTCAATTCAATTCCAATTTTTAGGGTCACAATTCAATTCTGAAAGAATTTTTGATTCAGAAACAATTTTCGATACAGAAGCTAATTTTTCTATTCAAGTGGTCCAGAAATTCTTTTAAATTATGTGACTGACAAGAGGAAAAATGCAGCATAACCTAATAGAACATTTATTTAAAACAATTCTATAAGGTTCCTTACATATCAAATTTCATCAGTTTATATTGTATAAAAATTCTGTTATAAAAGTCTGACTTAAATCAACTGTAGTAGGTGATTTAAGTCACCTAATACAGGCTAAGTTTAGCTTAGTTGCCCGACCTTTCCTTAAATAAATAAAAAAATACTTAAGAATTATCCAAAATACATACAGTGGCTGAGTGGACTAATATGATATGCAGTATGCAGAAAACCAGTAGCGGCAAAGACGTACAACCTAAACACATTTTAAAACCAATTTTTGAGCATATTAAACCAATGCTCAGAATTTTCAGCACTAGATGTTCTCTATAGAATCGATATTTTAGTACAACTTGAACACAACAACAGTGTTTTCTAACGCCCCATCAGATCGTTTTAGAAGCAGAAATAAACCCCAGATTGTCGTCGTTGTGTGCGGCTCCAGTTCCGTAAGAGAAACGGAACTGGAACATCGACCAACATAGTTGATGTGTATTGATGAGTTTGATGATGGCATTGACAAAATGTTGTTGTTTTTTTCTCAATCGCTTACTGTATGATGTTTTTATGACTTTTTATTTTTGTGTTTTTAAAATGTAAAGCATTCTGAACTGCCTACTTGCTGAAATGTGCTATACAAATAAATTTAATTTATTGATTTAGGAAAAATGGCAACATTTATAACAACTTTTTTTCCTTTGGTAAAGATGTTAAATTGGAATAAAAATAAGAAAAATTCTTTATTATTCCCATAATAATCCAGATTCCTGTGAAGTGTTTCAGCCTTAATATAAGTTATGTAATAAAGCTTTAAAAATTAGTTGTTTAAAGAGAATCTTTACCTTCACATTTTCATTGTTTTTAAGCTAACAATGTTATCTTTAGCATTTTAGGTTTAGAAAAGTTGCATTTGGTAAAATTGTCTGTCCCTGACATTCTTTTGTATTGCTAATAAAAAGATAATTAGACAGTGTGAACCAGAAATTCAGCATGAGAGACAAACATATTTACCCGTCATGATTTATTAAAAAAAGAAACAAAAACAAAAAAACTTCCGTTTACTGAGGCTGTGACAGAAAACCAAAGCCTGCTATCTCACCTAGCCAGATACAATAAATGTTAAGCGAGTAAATACATTTTGTGTCATTTAAAAACAATTATCTCGTTCTAATAAATGCTTGTCGTGTTTCCCGTGGTGACACATTTGGAGGAACCACAGCTGGAAGTGTCATTTGGCTTCTCTTTGTTCCTCTGGAAACCTGTTATTTCTGGTTTTTCTAAAAAAAAAAACATCTCTGAAAGGAGAGAGGATATGAAGCAAGTAGAGACGGAATAAAGCAGTGTGCCAAAGTCAACAATTGAAAAATGATTAATATTAATGTTGATGCAATTATTTTTCTGCCTAGACTGTCTGAAAAGGGAACAGATTTTAGAAAATTGTGGCACGTCGTCAGACAACGTGCACCAGTCCTCACCTCTGAAACTCCCCACATCAACACGTTTGACTCTTTTGTTCGGCCAATAAAGTTGGGTTTTTTCCAGACGGAAATGGAGCAGAACTGAAACTCTAAGCACACTTTTGATTTCCGTGTCAATCAATACCCATTGAGGGACGGGAGATTTAAACTGCCTCTCTGGGATGGATGTGCTATCACTGCTGCCTGTGTTTTTCCTTTAAAAAAAATAAACCGATCAATCAGCTCCTCTGGCTAAAATATGATTTAATCTAATGAAGCGTCACAGGGAGAAAAAAACCTCAGCATTGTTTTAGTCTTTTTCTAAGTTTTTTTACCCACCAAGAAGTCTCATCTGGTTTCTCCTGACGTCTGTAAAGGCGTCTGGAGTCAATCCGGCTACATGTAAAGCCTTGTTTTGCTTCTTTAGAAATAAATAAAAGTTTCTGCAGATGGAAAATTGCCTCAACAACATAATCCATCACAGCAAACACAGAGACTTAATTTGGTTTTGTCAGAGTTTCTTGTTTTCTTGTTATTTCATTGTGCTCCAGTTGAGTGTTTTCATATCAAAGCTCACATCACATTATGTTCTGCTTACGGTCAATCTCCTGACACACACGCACACACCCACACCCACACACACACACACACACACACGCGCAGACAGTCAAACCGCAAGTCTGTTCCAGGAAACACAAACATTAATATGATATAACTAAAAGGCCGAATGGTGCAGTAAAAGTCGGAGTCTTATTAATCGGACCACCATGCTGCTCTCCTTTGTGCTGAGTTGCAGATAAGTGTGTGAATGCAGAACAGCTGTGTGTGTTAAATCGGCCGACAGATATGAAAGAAGGCATTTTCAGGTTGCGACAATCTCCTGAGAGATGGTGGATGCAGATCTGTTTGAATCGATTTCATACAGTTGCTTTTCTTTCTGAAACACAGATGAGTGTGTTTATGAGTGCTTCTTTTCTGAGATATATTAGGATTCTCCAAGCTGTTGATACACTTTGCACCATAAGAATAAATATGTCCACTGGCAAGTGTTGAATTAACAGATAATATTCATGATATATATAATATCTGTGTTTCCATTACACATGTGCGCAAAACTTGGTATTCCCCTAATGTCAAAAAAATACAATCTCTCAATTGCTGTTTTTAAATTAAGTAAAAAAAAAAAACGTAATTAAAATCACATGTGAACACGTTGGTTAAGTCATTAGAAATCACACAATGTCATCATCCTTCTACCACTTCCTTCATGATTTGTCCCAGCAGTAACATTCGATTGTTGATCATCTGATAAGAAAAAAGTGTGTGGCATGCTAAACACAGACTCAAAACAGACATTTGTTGGACACACCTGCACAAAGGTACATTTTTCTGTACACGTACTCAGTGTTGCACAGTAAGCTGCTCAGCAGAAAACAGTCTTCACCTCAAACTGTTTTTTTTTTTGTTTCCCCACCAGGGGGCTTTTTGTGGCTCTAGTGTCCCTTATTTGATAGTAGGCTGACAGGAAGGGGGTAATGAGGGGGGAAGACATGCGGCAAATGTCGTCGGGTCCGGGAGTCGAACCTGCGACGGCTGCGTCGAGGACTCAAGGCCTCCAAATGTGGGTAGCGCTATCCCCTACACCACCACAGCACGCCCGTACCTCAAACTGTTTTGTATGCAACACCGAGCTGATGAGGCTGAGAGTTGGCACAACAATTCACAAGAACACGCAGCGTGACTGCCACCGTGTCCTACACCGCCCGTGTGCGGTGGCTACCCTGGTGGAGAAGAAATGTAGCCCATCAAATTTGCTAACATCCATTCAGATTGTGGGAAATAAAGTAATTTGTTGCAATAAATGTAGGCAATTGCTAGCCTGGCTATCTTGTGCAGTCCCGCTTGATTAAAAATCTCGATTCACAGGTCGGCCTGGCCTTTGTCCTGTTTACTTGGATTGTTCTGGTAGAATTTCTACCGGCTCAATCAGTGAAAACTGTTTTAGGATTGTAGTCTGACTGTTGTTTTAGCAATGGCAGCATAGAAGGAGAACGAAGTTGCTCTGTCTGAGTTGGCTATGCTTCCAAATACTGACAGCCACATTGTTTGGTTTGGCTCTTCTTTCTTCGCCGTTTACAGTGCTGGAAATTTGCGGTGAGTGTCGAACTGGAGCATTACATGTGTCACTGGAAAAAAGTTAGCGAATGGAAACTTCGCCAGAGTCCATGCCTACAGTAAGCAATCGTTTCTCAACAGCCAACAGTCCAGACTCTCTGTACGGAGCAAAGTGGTTTTACCAGCCTCGGCAATCGCTACTCTCGATTATGAAATCTCAACCATCTGCAAACAGTGCATGCAGAATCTGAATGGCTTAAAGAACGCACCAAGTATGTGGGAGCCTCACGTATTACTCAACATGTGGCAGTAGAGCGAGATGTTGTGTATTTTTAAAGTGTACCTGCTCTTTGGCCTGGTCTATAAAGAGGCTGCATTCCTCCAGATGCAACGAGAGGTCAGTCTCTGGAAGGTCCAGGATTTGAAGCTTTTTATAGACCACCTGATCTGGAAACAGGTTGGTGACTCCATAGGCCACGTTTAGCACATGGGACACCTGGAAATCGATTAAGAAGAGACACAGGACAGGTGGGTAAAGAGACATAAAAATTATTGAATAAATGACCCCTGAGCATTGACTTGCTTTGAAGGCTCTTTGCTCTCCAGTCAGAGACAAAGAAGGATGCTCAGTTTGCAGTATTGATGACATGAGATGAGCTGAATGTGACAGAGAGAGGACTGGAAAGAAAGAGGAGAGTAGACAGGGGAGGAAAGGGGGGGATAAAGATGAAAAGGAAAGAGTCATGGGTTGGCAGGAAAGGAGACAGATGGCTCCAATTCATTTTGCAGTATCTGTCTACTCTCACTTAAATTTAGCTCACCTCAGAGGGCAAAGTCCTCTCTCCTGTGTTGCATCTTGGCATCACACTAATGTGATCTTAGACTTCTAGTATCGTCTAACATCCTTTTCCTCATGTTAGGGGATATGTTGAGCACCGCATAACGCTTCCTTACTGACAGCAGATTCCCATTAAAGGCCGGACTAACAGTGAACTCTTCCTGCTAACAACTAATGCTACCAAGGAACTAACTGCTTTGTGATCATTAAACCCAAACATGGTTGGTATCATGACCACACGTCACACTGTAACATCAGATAAACATACAGTCCGTTATTCCGCGGCTGAAAATAGCCCAATCCTACGCTGGGCTTGTTTAAGTTTTACATTCATTTTATTGGGATTTTATACGATTGGACGACACAAAGTAGTGCACAGATGTGAGGTGCAATACAAAAGCTGAAGTATTCATTCAGGGGGGTTGGCAAAAACAAAAAAGCTGATAGCCACCAGCTTTGCATGTCTACAGATTGCAATATTTGCTAATTCTTTGCAAAACAGATAAACTAAGTAGGACTGGATTGAGAACATTAACAATGTTTTTAGTCTTGTCACAGATTCTCATGTGGATTTAAGTCAAAGGGCTTACTCACACTTAAAGATTCATAGTACAAGCACAAGAAAGAGTTTTTGTATTTCAGTTCATGGTGTGAGATTATGGAACAACTTAAATGAAGCGTTAAAACAAAGTCCAAATGTAATACAAATTAAAAGGAAATATAAGGAGGTCATTTTCACAAGATACAGAAATATAGGTGAAAGTTAGCACTAATGTGTATTAGTGCTAACTGAGGCTAAAGCATATGAGTGTCTGTGTGTGTGTGTGGGTATGGATGGATGGATGGATGGATGGATGGATGGATGGATGGATGGATGGATGGATGGATGGATGGATGGATGGATGGA
>CAEFZY010011888.1:0-27180 GCA_903066815.1 Brachyrhaphis roseni
CCATCCATCCATCCATCCATCCATCCATCCATCCATCCATCCATCCATCCATCCATCCATCCATCCATCCATCCATCGTGTACATTTATTTTTACTTATTCACAATACACTTATCAATTTCTGCACTGTTTATTGGTCATTATTCACTTTAGTCAGGCTCCATAACGAACTGTTCTTCTGTGTTGCTGTTATTTGTGTTCATTAAGCATTACGTTTTCCATTAGCCCAAATAAAACTAATAAATAATGGTTTACACATTATAAATACCATGAGGACACAGACGGCGGCTTAATCCCCCAACAGTTACCATACAGCAATTAAATATGCTGGTGGTATGAACACTATAACTTCTCTGTTCACTTTGGCTTTATTAACAACACACACAAATACTTTAATCAGGTTGTGTTCTTTGCTCAAGCAAATGTTTTCCCAACTAATTTAACATGCCGATAGACAGATTGCAGTGATTTAAGAGCAAACACAAGTCCAATATTGGAACTGGTCCATCAGTTGGTGCTTAGCAGGAGGAAAGCTGTGTTCACAGTCTGAGTTGCTCTCATTGTATTGAAAACATACAAATCTAGATATGTGTACCAAGTGATGCAGGCATTCAAGCTTCTTATGTGCTTTATGAATGTAGCTGGAATTTCAGAGGCCAATTGAAATAATTTTCAACATTAGTTTAAGATGCTATGTACCACTTTCAATATTTTCCTTATTTTTATTTATTTTTTTAAGGTTTTATTGGCTCTGTTGGCCTTTATTTGATAGTGAATTGCTAGGAAAGTGGGTAATGAGAGAAGGGAAGACATGTCGCCAGGCTGGGAGTCTAAGGCCTCCATATGTGGGTTGTGCTTAACTCCTGCGCCATCACAGCGCCGCCTATTTTCCTTATTTTTGATTAAATCTGTGACAGAAACCTGGAGTGGCTGAAAGACTTGCTTTAGGTCACCAGTAGGGGGCAGTGTAGTGGTGAGACACCCTGGCTGTAAGGCAGCAGTGAACCGAAGCCTGTTCACGATTCACTTATTCGCAGTTTTTTCTGTTAAACGTAACTCTAAATCATTTGCAGCAAAGTTCAGAGCACATGTGACCAGCCCAGCAGTGTAGGTTCAGGAAACTTACATTCTTAAATGTAAGTTAATTTGTAGTTCTTGGCATATTTAGATTATTTTTAGTCACTTTTTGTTTTGCAATAATATTCCATTCTTCTACTGGTCACTGGTCACACATGACCAGATATGCAAATTAGGCAATGATGTCATCGAGACATTAGGACAGCCAATAGCTGCTGTTGCTGTGGAGTTGGCAACAAAGTATGTTTATGACTGATCGGTTTAACCAATTAATCCAGACAGTAGAGAATATGGAGATTAATATGTTAATAAATGTTTAACTTGAGTTTGTAGGTTTATCTAAGAGTTATCCTTTTGCTGTTTTTATCTACTTTCTTCTTTCTCTTTCTCCTAACGGTGGAGTCTGGTCCTGTTTGGACTCATGCAGTAGTTCCTTGGCTGCCCCTCCCTGCCCCGCCCTGGGTGAGTGGCGTACATGTGTAGCCCCACGGTTTCCTGTGTGTAATGTCTGCTGCTGAGGGTTTCCCGTCTGTCAGCGCGTTCTCTGCTGTGAGCAACGAGCTGCCCTGTAACTTCACTCAGGCCGACACACCCAGCAGCGTGTTCATGTCCAGTGCTTGTTGGACTCTGTATATTGTGATAAATTGAATGACATTGTCCAGTGTTTGCCCTGTGGGCAGCAATTACCTTTTACATGATTCGCAAGGAGCAACTAATGGATGTGTGTAAGATGCATTAATGCAGCTCATAGTGTTGCGTTTCACTGTTTCACAACGGAACATATTACTGACTTTATACTGACTTTATTTTCATTTTCCTGCTTTGTCTGTTGACCAGTACTATGCTTTTTCTATTAGATATTTCTTTAAACCGAGGCCAACGTTTACTGTTTCTTAATTTATTCATTTTCAACAATAATAAATGATTTTCAGTTTTTCATGTTTTCTTGAAAATCAACTTGCTGGATATAAGTGGACTTCCTCTCTGTTCTTTCTCTGTGTTCTGCCCTTTGAGTTCAAATTGAATACATTTCCCAGTAAAGTAGAGCTTCTGTGTGTGAATGTATTCATTCTGACGTTCTTACACATGCGTCTGTATACTTATATGCATGTCTGTTTCAGTAATCATGCTGTCAGTGTGATATAGAAATGAGCCTCCTAGGATAACAGGAGAGAAGTAGGACATAAATGATAAGCACACATGTTAGAGACATGGAGAGAGGAAGGAAGAAGAACTTAATGGAATCCTATCAGACGTGTTGTGAGGCTGAAATGGATAATTAATCCGTTAAACCCTCACCCTTCTCCTCCTGTTGGATTATTTAATGCCTCAGCTAGCAGACCAACACAAACACATCAACAACCTTAGTCTGGGCCGACTTCTCTGCAAATGTTTTGGGTTATAAATGATAATATCACAATGAGGATATTACTTACCTCTTCACACTGGAGAAAGAAAACGATAATTACAGTAAATTACGCATCATTATCCACCAGGACATTGTTGTTGACAGTCTTGCATTAATATTTCACCGCTGGCAGAAACCTGGAGGTTTTTAGCAGCGTCTCAGTGACGGCGCAGCAGGTCCAGTTCTGGAGAAGAAAATGAGCAAACAAGCAGATCTTCCTCCAGGCTAACTGATCTGAGTCAGGCCTGTTTGTTCCTTTAGATTTATTCTTCAGATCAACATAAACAACTCAGTGTTAGTCAGTTTCAATTCAACTCTGGTTCTAAAACACTGCAGTCAAATTCAGATTATTCTTTCAATAGATCAGAAGTTTTTCATCGAAGGAAACCAAGATTTTGCACAATTTCTCTTCCTGAGTGAAGTATAAAGTCAAGCATCAATATTTTAACCTTGACCAAATTATAGACTGATTTGCTGATTGCTGATAGATTGCTACTGGATTATTTGGAAAAAGAATCACTTTAAAATGCAGTTATTTTTAAAGTAGCTCTGAGTTTGAATCATTAAATGGTTAATGCAAAATCAACAAGTTCCAATATGATGGACATTTGAACAGTAATGTGGGGAGTAACTTTTACATAAATTATTTTTATAGTTTTGCTTTTGTGAACCTTTAAAATGTTGTGATTATGAGAATGTTGATTGTTAAAGACGGCATTAAACCGTTCACCGAAGGAAACTGAAGTATCTGGATTTCTGTTGCTTTTGGAGAATTGGCTTCTTCCTCTCTGCGTGGCTCTTCAGGTCAGGTTAGCATCTTTAGCACTCTCTAATCAGCTTCAGGAGCTCTTTAGGTTCTGGGTTTGACTCAGAACCAGAACCTGTTCACCTCCCGGATCAGAACCCGTCTCCTTCCTGCACCGTACAGTAACATGCACATGAAGGTTATTTCAGGATTATTGAACAGAACATGGCGCCTTTAGCAGACGGACAGATTAAATACGTTTGAGCACAGATCAGAGATCTGCTGATTTTACATGATCCCTGGCAAAAAATAACTTTGGGGTAATTCCTAATTGTTAACGCAGTTGGCATGTATTTTATAAGATTTTGTATATTTGCAGAGTTGTAGTTTCTGACTCTCCTGCAGATAAAATGAATTATGATGTTGGATGTATCAGAAGATGCCCACGTGTCAACATCAGCTTGCTGACAGAAATCTCTTCATCTTGGAGGGAAAATGCATTATGGGAGGCTGGAGCCTCATTTCCCTTCAGGAAAGGGCTGATTAAGGGCATCCTCAACCATTATGCACTTGAGTGAAATATTAATAACGACTTGATCTCCACATTAAGGGACAGAAAAGGTTTTCAGGCATCTTAAAAACAGGTTTTGGTGGCTGGCCAAGGAAAATAACCTTTATATTGTTTTGTTTAAACATTACAGATGTTGTTATTGAATCGGTAAGCTCTGATTGATTGATCAGCATGTTATGATGGATCCAGGTAGAATTATGTCCTTTAGAAAAGGTCCCAACACTGACAATGAATTTGCTCTTTTTATTTTAACTGTGAGCTAATAATTGGATTTGAATTAGGTTTAGTATGTGTAACACAAACTGTTGAACATGCTTTACAGTCTATTAATGACAAAAGTACTTACTTTGTGAAATGAGGACCCTAATGCTTTAAACTATAGAATGAACTCAGTGCCATCTGCTGTTGTTGGTGCCTCTGGAAAGGATGTTTAAAATAAAATAAAATTCTGACCCAGATCAAGCATCAGGAGGAGACATGAAGTCTGGAATATGAAGCTGATCTGATTGTAAGCTATTCAAAACAATCAGCAAAGCAGAAAGTTTCTGCTCACTGCTGCTCCAGAGGGAGGAACAACCAGTTATTAGATTATTGGGTTTGTTGGGCAGGTTGGTTTGGATAGATGCTTTTCCTTAAGAAATGAATTTGAAAAGCACTTCCTGAACTCTAACCCTAACATTTAAATGTGAGAAAAATTCTAAATCACATTTCTCTTCTTCAAATAGATGATCAGTATTCTGGTCATAACTTCCATGTATTTCCTTCATTCCCTGTTAAAGCTGCTCAGTGGAGCCGTTTCTAGCTCTCTGAGCGTCCAGGAGGAAATCCTGATCTGGATCTTCTCCTGGGTGGTTTCTCCATCTTCTTTCCACAGCCAAATAAGCGCTGCGGCTTCATTTGTCTCTCTAAACCTCCGTTTGGTATCAGTGTGTGTCCAGGGTTGTTTGCTCTGTGTTTCTGGTGATGGATGGTGACTTGCCTCTTCCCTAATAGAGACAGGCATCAGCTAAAAGTGGTACAGACGATGGCTGGTTATGATTCAATACAGTTTATTTTATGAGGAAAGTGATGCATTGTTTTCATATTTTTAAGGGTTTCATCAGATTTCTACACTCAGGTAAGAGAGATGTAACAAAGTGTTATACTGAGAGACATCTTGTTCTCCGTCCTCAGTGACACTCTATTATGATGATAATTTCAGTTTTTCTCTCCTCTTCTGTCGCTGCATGCTCTTTTTTCCTCTGCTGAACTAGGACAAGGACACGGAGACAAAGCAGTACATATTACTGTCCTACCCTGAACACACTCACACACACACCCACACACCCCCACACACACACCACAGCGTCCTGCCGGAAGGGGCTGGGCGATGAGGGACTCCAGTCATTTTGTTACAGTAGCATCCTGTTTTATTAGGCAACAGCAAATCATCCAAATGGTGCAGAATGTAAGGACAAAGAATTCCTCCATCATGGCTACCGTCACATTTTAGAGCCGACAGAGCAGAAGTGAGCGAAACATCAGTGAAAGTATTCACATATTGACGGATATGAGAGAATCCAGATGGTTTTCTGATCATTTTAGCTGAATAAGGTGGTTGAAACACTACAATGTTTCTCTATATTGATTCTGTTCAGGCAGATT
This sequence comes from Brachyrhaphis roseni, assembly GCA_903066815.1. NCBI lineage: Eukaryota > Metazoa > Chordata > Actinopteri > Cyprinodontiformes > Poeciliidae > Brachyrhaphis > Brachyrhaphis roseni. The sequence continues at coordinate 5,445 of CAEFZY010011888.1, forward strand.
AGGTTATGAAAGCTTTAAAATCTTATTTAAATGCCAGATTTGTTGCTCTTAAAACTATTTATTGGCAGGATGATTTGAAGCTTTGCTGTATGTCATCAGTTGTGGTCCTCTCAAATATGACAAAATGGCCGACCTGTGCACAAGCAGCTGAACTTTGTCTCTGCTGCCCACACAGACTCAGGTGTCACTCACCTTGAGAAGAAAAAATAATAATTTTCAGTCTCGGGCAGAAAGAAGTATGTTCCTTTCTGCAAATTTTCTTTTTGGGGTTAACCTAAAGAAATGTTTGTCTAACATACTTTAAGTTCTGATTTTTTACAGTGAATCGGTTATTTTAGTGGAATGTAAAATATTTACAGGCTGCCTGTGATTTAGTATTTATGTCTCAGTATTTCCTTTTGAAGCTTTTGATCCATTCAAGTCAAAAGCAGCCAAGAAAAAAAGCAAAGCATTTTTTCTGTGGATGTCAGAAGCCTCTCAGTGTGTGACGAAAGAAGAGACTTCAGCTGGTGAATATTAAGCTTCTTGTTGTCCAGTATGCAGAACGGGTCAGAACACGTGACTTTTTAAACTCCAGTAGTTAAAATATAAAAAAAACAAACTTTTCATCGGAAGAAAAATTAAAGATCTTTTAATGAGTACAAAACTTGAAAATAAGTGCAAATAATTACTGTGAAGAATGAAAAAGAGGAATCAAATTCCTTTGTAAAATTACAATGTGGTAAATGGATTATTACGATTCATAAGCTCAATTATATCTATCTGCAGTTGGTCTATAACATTTAAACTGCTGTTAGCCGATGTTCATGCAGTCTGAATGAGTTTGAGCCATTTTTATAAAGAAAATGATCTACGGAAAAAACGGATTAAATGCATTCAGGATGAGAAACTGTTTTTGAGGGAAACCAGATGCTGCTGGTTGAATGGCAGTCAGTTAAACTTTTGAGGTGTTTTCACAATAACAATGTAAGAAAACAAAATGGTTTTTGTGAGGTTTGGGCTTTTGGATAATATGTCAAACCAACAGAAAATGTTTCAATTAGTGTGTAGACTGAGAGTCTGTTCTGCTCAGCCAACATCAGTGTCTGACCTCACCAATGTGTCTCTGCACCAATGGTGAAAAACAGGCTCCTAAAGCCTACAGAGCCTTTTCAGAAAGCTTGAAGCTGCTGTAGTTTCAACCCAAACAACAGAAACTTTAGTTCTTAATGGCCACATCCAAGTTTTCAGCGGCTGGTTCTGAAGGCCGCAGGGAACAGCGTATGATGGAACATAAAGAAAATACGCACTTTGATTAAAACTCAGTGGAAGTTTTAGTTAAAGTATGGCGGTGACATTTTCCTGCTGTTGTGCAGAACTAACACAGATGTAACAGAAACACACACGGGGAATACATTAGCTGCTCTGTTTTAGTGCCGCTTTCTTGCACGCAATGGGCTTTTATGGAAGGTGCCAGATCTGAACAAGTTGAGACAAAACCTGGGATCCACACACAGTCAGCTCACACATATGTTCGCCCACTGCAGCCTCACACCAGGCTGGAGGAGCAGAACTCCGCCTCTGCAGCTCAGCGACGCTGCAGCGTGAGCCGTGATGAATCCATCAGAGCGGCGCGGCGGCCACACGCAGCCGCGCTCGGCCCTATCACTGTCTGCTAGCTGAACATGGGAAAGAGCAGAGCTGGTGGAAGATTTAAATATCTCGCATGAGATGAAATCAGAGAGATGGAAAGAGGAACACGGAGGGCGAATGGCAAAACGAATAGGAGGGAAGGGAAGTTCTGAGTGTCTGATCAGTTTGGTGAAGATCAGCAGAACAGAAACAGGAACCGTAGAAAATTACAGTTGAAGTGATTCATTATTATGAAGCAAAGTTTCTCTCACATATTATCTCTGATCCATTATTTATGCTTTATAGCAGTAAGATTACAATCATTTTCTGAATAATCACTCTAGCATTCTGACTTTCATGTACAGCTTAGTTAAAATATGAATATTTTATCTTAATATTGTCAATGTTATTCAAAATAAGCATATGACATTCACCTTTTAAATGTAATACTATTTTACAAAAAACATAATTCTAGTTACATATTTTCAGTTAGCAAAAGTTTTTTTTATTAATTTACAAGTCCAGAGATTCAATCCTGTGATTTTTATTTTTTGATTTGTGGCCAAGAAAGATGATGTTTATAAATGATCTATTAAAAGCCTGAAAACAATCCTGTGTTTATCTAGTGTGTGTTTTGTGACCGGCGTGTTGGAGCGGCTCGGTCACGTCGGTTCTGATGTTTGTGGATTTTTGTTTTTCTGAGGTTCAGGCGTCTCATGGTTGGATTTTTCTCTCTGGTTCTGGATGCTGTGAGGGCTTTCTGCTCTTTCTGTTTTACCGTCTGACAGTTTTTAGGATGTGTAACTATGGCAACAAGGTGTTGATTTTACAAGTCTGAGCAGCTGATTAGCATCTCAGAAACAGCTGAACTTTGAAAAAGAGACTTCCTGGTTGCAGAGAGGAGGAAGTTGAAGATGTCTCTTCCATCCATCATCCAAATGGCCACACAGATTTGAAAAGGAGCAGCAAAATCAAATGAGGTGGATCAGCAGAGTTTAACTGATGGTGTCATCCCGGACATGTTGGTGTAGAATATCGTTTCTGCTGCCCAGTTATTTAGCCGTTAGCACAACAGTCCTAATTCTGTAAGACTCACTGAAAGAAAACTCCACTGAGTCACGTTTGGTGTCAGAGTTTCCACAAAAACCATTTGACACTTTTTTTTAATATACCTTAATAACTACAATACGGACATATCTGAACATAAATAAAATATTAATAAAGGTCAAAACATCCTCTGACAAGCAGCCAGTATTTAATTTCTGTTGATATTTTTTGCTTTTGGCAGAATTCAGAGGCTGTTAAAGGTCCCTGGTCGTTCTCATGCTCTCCTGATGGACGGATGATTCTCTTTGCACCAGCTGCAGTTTAAGAAAGTCACCTTTTAAATCTCCAGAAGAAGACACATTAAACCACAGAAGACTCGATTCATAAAACATTTCCATCTTAAGAGCCATTGTGTGATTGTGCAGGGAGCGCAGAGTGGTGCTGACTGATTCCACACCTTTCATGCAACACAAGACACCAGCACCTACTTTAAAACACCACCTGCTCTCCCTCACCCCTCACTTCAGCAGGCTTTCAGCCAGCCTTCCTGCCCAACACAGTTTTAATGGTCCCTGCTGGAGTGGAAAGACCCCTGACATGCTGACAGCAGGCACATGGTGCTGTACCCCCACGGACATCCTCACTGTCACAACAGCTCTGCAACGCACAACAATGTAACCTTACAGGACAGATATAGATGCATGTACATTTAGAAAGTCAATTTTTGCCAATCGCATGCCACCATGCATGCATCTGTTCTGCATGTCAAGCACAAACATGCACACCCTGACAGTTAACACACACCTATACAGGATGAAAATCTCTGCAGAATCCTTCACAGTGCAGTAATTATAGCAACACGCTGCAGAAACGTGTGGAATCTGTGAGCCATTCAGGGATCACTCAAAATTTACCCTCACTGCTGACGAGCTCTGAGAACGTACCTGGAAAGTAGGCCAGCGAATGACAAGCTGCATTTTCTCTGCTTCTACCTGAGAGTGAGTGTAGGAACAGAGGACACACACATGCACACACACACACACACACACACATGAACCAAAACTGCTGACATCCAGCTCTTATAACCCTGTTCACTTTCAATTAAAATCGTGTGTGTGTGGGGTGTGTGTGTGTGTGTGTGTGTGTGTGTGTTATGCTACTAACCATAACTGACCTTTAAGGTTGGGAGATGAAAACATAACTGGGCAGAAACCCAAATGAAAATTACAGCGTTTAGTCTTTATTTTTACTGCATGTGGACTGTAACTTCTAACCAATCAGGTTTGTCTGAATTAGAATCATTCAGTGATTTTTAGTCATTCAGTTCTGAAAGTGAACTTCATTGTGTTTAAATTCAGGGACTGCGTCCTTCGAAGGAATTCCACTTCGTCCGTCATGTTACATGGACAAACATCTCCCTGCAATGCATCTTGGGATACGGTGGGCCGAGAGACACACACCAGACCTGCCTGTGAAACCCGAAGAGAAGAGGAAGGCTTTCGGAGGAGCCCTGGAGTTCGGACGACCTTCATCGCATCGCTGCGGTGTGATCGGTCCCCTGAATTTGGCCACATGTATAAATTCATTCACTGAGTCTGAAACACATCTTACCAAGTTGTTTGAGCATTCAGGCTTACAGCTAATGAAAGGAAATTATTTATTAGAACATTATTTCCTAAAATTTAAAAATATTACTTCAGACCAATGAAAAAATAATCATTTCCACAGAAATGTTCTCCTACTGGACGTTATGTCCCCTTGGTTCCTGGTCTGGGCTCCTTGTGCATGAATTACTGGATCGATGCAGCATGGAGGAGACCAGCCTGTGGCTCTGCTGGTTCTGGAAACCCAGGTCCGTTTTTATTACCTGTAGGTCATAATCAGAACAACAAACAGACATAAACCTTTGATAACATAATAAATGAATTTGGCGATGTAGATTTAGGTCATGATAACCCAAAGTGCTTCGCCAGAAGGTCATTTCAGTTCTTTCATTTTTTTTAAGATGTTTTCATCCAAACAGCTTCTAACGTGAACTACCTGCATGAGAAAACAGAAAAGAAAAAAATCAAGAATGAAATAAATGTTAGAAAACTAAAACAAGTGGAAACTACAGAGCAAGATTAGATTTGATCCCTTAAATAAGGGCACTGCAGGGATTTGGTTTAATACTATCCGACAAATCCCTCCTGTGGCCTCCTAAGGAACGTTTGACCTCGTCAGCCGTCAGCATCGATACGTCAGGGTAAAGTCACAATGACGGGACAGAAGCTGGAAAATGGAAGAGCTGTACATTGTTCAGGCTTTATGTCACGGGTGGATTGTGTTATTTCACATCCTGGCATGAGATTGCATTAAATCTCATGTAATATGATAAGATTGAACTAAATACTTCCTTTGGGGTTTGGTCTTATTTTTGTTACTATCGTACATATTTACGCTCATTTGAAAAATCTGAATAGTTAGTTTATTTTTTAGACGAAACAAAACACAGAATCATGTTGGAATTATTTAAACTCATCCAGGCAGATTCCTTTGATTCAGTTTGTAATGTGGATTTACAGCAGAGTTTAAATGTTGTAATCATGGGAATAAACAACTTCTAATTATTTATTAAACATTTTCCTCTAGGATGAAATAATTGCAAAATAGCAATGATTTTTGTAGACAAGTACTGCGTGCCTTAAAATGTATTTCATGTTTCATCTAATCCATGCATCGTTCAAATTATATACGTAGGCTCAAGTATATTCATAAACAGACAAAATTGACCTCATGCTTCTGCCATCATTCTGGCTGATTTGTGACCAGTTGGTTCCGGTGGCGACTCGCCCACTTAGCACAGCTAAGCTTTCAACTTTAACTTTGATAACAATTACAGCACACTTTGCTTTTAAATGAATTTTCTGGATAAGATTTACTTCATTGTTTTGTAAATGTTCAGTTGCATAAAGTTTGACATCTGTGTTGAAGTTTTAAATATCAACTTGAGAATTCAGGTAGACGTTTACAGTCATGCTCTTATTTTGAAGGGGGTGAAAACTGTTTACACAGCAGTTTCATTTCCTCTCTCTCTCTTCTAGAGCATGTTGTCATTGACTCAAGGTGGGAATCAACATGGCTGAATTTAGCATGTTAGCATTAGCGTCCACTAATTTCTGTTGTGGAATATTGCTTTTGTGTTAGCTAAACTAATATTTATGATTTGTACATTAGAGTTAGTTCAACTAACTTTCTAGTTAGTGCTGAAGAGTTCAAACTGTTTGTTTTCCTGGTAAAGATCTGACTTTCAGACATGAACACAGGTTAGCTGTAAAGAAGTTGGTCCATTCTTCAAGCTTAATGTTATTCTGCTTTTTCCATCTATCCATTATTTATACCTGGTTATCATGCAGCCACACAGGAGTTGGAGAAGCTGCTTCAAAGTGAGGTTAGATGGTTGTTTGGGGAAATCATACCGTTGAAAAAACGTAACTGTGTTTAAGTTTCCACCGTCTAACTGCTGATTCTTGGTAAAGTTGGATGAATTTCCTGGGAGTCCTCCATCTTCATTAATGCTCCTGTAACACCTGCAGTAAAACTGGCCCATTTTATCACAGTGAAGCTGTCATGCATGGCAGTAGATACGCTGGGTCTATATTAATCTTTACCATCTTAATTTGTAAAACCTTCCATAGTTTAGTGTTAATCTAACCTTGAAAATGAAATTCTTATCCTCTGTTGGGGTTTGCATGAACACCTTTGAACTGACATTTACACCATATCAATGTGGCATACACACACACACACACACACACACACACCCACACCAGCCCAAATATCCTGACTCATTTCAGTAAAGTGTGCCATGTGAGAATCTTCTGGGATAAAAACAGAACGCCTGTCGGATCAGTTTCTGCTTACAGCAGCAACATCTTTTCCTCACCTAAAGCTGCCGTCCGTTTATCAAAACTGTGTTAATTGTGCTGCTACTTGCTAATTGGCCGTCAGTTTAACTTGCAGCTGTTATGACACAGTTATTCACCAACGCTGCTGCACCACAGGGGGCCTAAATACAAACTGAAAAAAGCAACCTCCTTCAGGCTTCATGAATGTTTCTCTAATATGGCAGCCAAGGAATCTTTCCTTTACGCTTTAATCTATTCTGCAGTTTCAGACAAAAATCGTGCTTATCACCAGCAGTGTGCTCTGCTGCCTGCTAACATTATGCAAATGTGTGTGTGAAGGCTAGCACTGCTGTCCGCTGGTGAAGGACTCGGTTTTAGCACAGCTTTCACATTCTTAGCATTTATTATGTTTTACATGTTGAATCATTCATGTACAAATTAACATTTTACTAACATGCTGGACAGAAATGTTAAAACTTGCATTAATCAGGGATGAACTGAGAATATGAACCTGCTCTGACTGTTGGTGTAACAGAACCAATCAGCTTCCAGTCCGTTAACCAGTAGAGGTTCTGGAAACGCACCAACCATCTGTCATGATCCTGTTTGGGTTTCTGTGCGTTTGGACTCCTGCTCTGTCTTTTTATTGGTTCATTCTGTCCTGCTTTAAGGAGCCATTTTTATTTTTCCTTTCTTTGGTTTAGAAGATGAAGCAAATGATGCTGATCATGCAGTCAAACTGAATTCGGCTTTACAAGAGACAGAAGAAGTTTGTGCTGCTTTAAGTTGAATCAGGATAAATACTATAATGTTATCTGAAAAAATAAAAGCCCAATTTAAATATGTATATCAGAATGAATTAAAAACAAAACTCATGTATTTAAATTAATTTGTAGTTATCAGATATGTGAAGGTATTTTGGCTCACAGTTCTAACATGTTCATGAAAGGTGTTTACTTAAATACTTTGAACTGAAAGATGCTGTTCTTTACATGATGCACTTGAAGTAAGCACAGCTCAATGCTGCTCTATGTGAAAAACAGACAGGAATTTAAATATGTAATGGATGGAAGAGGAAGGTTTCCTGTGAGCTTGGTGACTCCATGCTGTCTTTATGGGAATCTGATGTAGAGGGATTATGGCTCTCTAACTTTAAACTTCCCTGAAATGCCTTTATATTCAGATTAGATTGAGAAATATGAATAAAATTCAACTGGATTTTTTTTTGTCACCTTGATTTTGTTGTTTTTGATGGAAGGTGATTTTGCAGAGTTGTCAGTCTGCAGCTGAACTCAATATGCTGTTGGAAAGATTTCTCCCAGACCTTTATACAATAACCACAATAATAACCTAAATGTTCTCTTCAGATAAACTTTTATCAGCTCAGTCAGAATCACAATGTTGAAGAGGAACAGAAACCTTGCTGGGCTGAATGACAAACATTTTGACTTTAGGAGGAAAAACCATTAAAATATGTGAACATGAGTGTTTGTCCTGTAAACAGGGAACTTTAACAGATGCAATAAGCAATAGAATCTAAAAATACTGATTTTTAGATTTTATTTATGACCAAATATTTACATTTAACAACCAGTTCATGAGGGAACAGTAAACTACTCAGAATGTTTAGGTGGTGAACTTTGAACAAATTAATTCATTTGAAACTGAATTGAATTTAAAACTAGTTACTGACCTTTCATAGCAATTGTTTCTATAATTTAAACGTTTGTATCATGGCTGATGTATTCCCAGTGTGAGCAACACGCTCAGCTCACCGACTCACTGACAGAAAAATGAAGAGAAGAAGAGCTTTAAATAGGAGCTCCGTTTCTCTGTCCTGTCTTCTGGGAATTATTTTCCACTTTGCAGAGGCATGGAGGCTTTTGATAACAAAGATGCCTTCTTAACCCTGGCAGATAATAGGCTGCAAATTGGGTTTAAGTAGCGAAAGTGTTGCTCCGTTTTAACAAGGCGATTTGTCAGTGCAGAAGCTTGGCAGTGGATTCAGAACCAATATGCAGAGCACTTGTGTCCTAAACAGCCAACAGGCAAAGTGTGAAATAATAATAATATTATTGTTTAAATAAACCGTTAACAGAGAGGAACCTTCAGATGGAGGGAACAAAAACAAGAAAAACTGAAATTCATTAAATCAGGGTAACAAGATCGAGTCCAAAATATGAGAAAAATTAATGAGGAACAGTTAGAAGCAAGAAAACAAATGTAACTTGATTAACTTGTTTGTTTATTCAGTGGAAACAGTTGCTAATAAACCATGATGAGGTCTAATGGGCCCATCCAGGACCTTTGGGTTCACTGAAACATTCATTTGTTTTTGTCCAGGTGTTGAATCATACTGCTGCATTGTGTCTCCATATTCATAGTCACAACACTGAAAACTTTACAGAAAGCCTGGAAATGATCCTTTAAACCTCACGCTGGCCTTGGTGCTGCTAAATCTCTGAACAGGCTGAGTTTTATTTATTTGGTTGAATTTGGGTGAAATGTCTGAAAATCTGCAAAACATCATAACTTTCTCTGCTGTAACCAGTTATTCACTGTTTATGAGCAGAGCTGTAATTATCTATGTTAACAGGAGATTGAAAAGAGTTCATCTAAGCAGCTTCATGAACTATGATGTTTTTGCATTTTGTCAGTCAGTGTTTGGTCTTCTTTCCTTCTGGAGATTTATCCTGAGCAAATCTGTTACTTCTGAATTCCTCAGATTAATTTTATGCATTTTTTCATGAGCTGGATCTATTGATGCCCCCTGGTGCACTGCCCCTCATCAACAGTAGGAGTCGCTGCAGAGATGTTACTATCCCACAGCAGTCCATTAATCTGAGCAGATCAGATTTTCCCAGTTACATCCTGATGCATAGATTACATTAAAAATAGCATCTAGAATCAACTGTTTCACCAAACAAGAGGAGAGATGCTGCCATGACTGGATGCAACCTGCTGGGTTTCATTACATAAACATTTCAATCTGAATAATGACTGAACTTCATGCAATGTTTCATAACCAAGATCAGTTGGGATGGATGCCACTGGATTGACTTGACAGTTTTTGTAAAATTCCTTGAGATGAAATTTCTTATAAAGTAAAACTGAACTGAAAGGAGTTAAATTAGTTTTTATTGGAAATTGTGCAATAAATTAGCTTTCTAAGAAATCTGCATGTAAATATCCATCAGATACTTGAGTGAAATGAAGAGACTTCTTCTTTTCCTCTTCTTCTTTTCCCAGAGTCAGTTTGGAGAGTGTTTGTAGGAAGATGCTTCTCCAAATTATAATCAATTTTAAATAACCCATGGGACGCCGTACGTCTCTGGTTCCGTGCTTCCCTCCCTCCGCTTCTCACACAAACCTTTTTTCAGGAGCACAAAAGCAGACCTCTCAATCACTTCCTGTTATCATCAAAGTCATCATTTGAAACCGCAGCGTGCCCAGATCTTTCTTCTCACAAACTCAAAGCTGACTTTGTTCTTTTCTTTCCTGCAGTCGCTGCTTCTGTTCACTCCTCTGATTTAGCACTCATTGTTTTTGCCAATATTTGAATATAAAAGTACGACTCTGGTTCCCTAAAAGGAGTTTAGATTACAAATAAAAGCCTTAGCAGACACATGTTGCACCCCAGGAACAGACCACATAGTTAAATTTGTACAGAACCCAAATGTACCTTGCAGTAGTACATATGCAGGTACATACATTCATAAATACACCAACATGTACCACAGTGTGTAGTAGTAGCTACTCCTGTAAACTGACCATGAACCAGTCCTGACTCAGAGGTATGTGTTCCTTATATTGCATCAGAATGTGTCCAGTTAATTAAAACGTTTCATTAACATCATATCTACATCATTATTGGGGTAAATTTATGGCTGTAAAGGTGAATTTATGGAGAAAGTTCAGTTAGTTTGGTAGAAGTGGAGTCACTTTGACTTGTTGGCTCTGTGTTTCTCTGATCTTGGACTGGGCAGTTATCAGAGAATAAACAGGAAATTATTAAAAATACATGAATAGAAGGCAAGCAAAACAGGCATTAATAAGACTGCCTCCCAGCGTCAAGGTCTAAGGTTCAAATCTGGGCTGCGGTGCCTTTGAACATGTTTTCCTGGTGCAGGCCGGGTTCTCCGCTGGTTCTGTGGATCCCTCCTTCACGCCACACATTTTTCTTTCATTAAAAATTCCTACTTCTTCTTTTGGGTGAGTGTGTGAATGATTGTGTGTCTCTGTGATGGACTGGAACCACTTCACACTTTAAATGATGCCCTAATAGACATTACAGATTGGTATTTGGAGAGTTAAAAGGTATGATTAAAATTTCAGACTCTTTAAAGCAATTATTGAGCTCTTGGTCTCATTGCTCTGCTAAACGAACGGGAGGCAGAGAAGTAAATGATCTTTTGTTATCTGCTTCCCTTCCTCTCCAACTTGCTCTTTTATCTCCTCACTTCTTCTTTTGCTCTCTGTCTCTGTTTTTGGAGCTCACACACCGTTAAATAATTAAGATGCAATAAATCCAACTGTCACATCAGGTTTTCAGACTCCATGCGTTGCGTGCAGAGACTCCAGCCAGCAGAAAGTGAGCCAGTGTGTTTGAGTGCAGGAGAACCAAACAACATGCTGCAAAGGAAAACTTTATTGATTTCCACCTCGTCCCAGATATATCATAATCTTGTGTGCTTGGCTATCCATGACACACCTCGTCTCTGTAACCCGTCCAGAAGCCCAGAACATACGACGGTGTGTGAAGAATGGAACGATCCGCCCAGAAACTCCTTTCTTTGATGATTTTGTTTCATTATATTCGTTACGGTCGGATGCTTTGGACGCCTGCCTGCACAGAACACAAACCCAAACTCGGTCCTGATGCTCATGCATAAACATCCAGACTTACAGGAGAGGGACCAGAACTGGACTTTCTGAAACCTGAACAAACTCCAGTAAGAAATCTCAGCAGTGCAATCATGTCATTTCCACTGATTTACTAGATGGTGACATTTTATAGATTATATTTTTAATCTGTTCTTCAACCAGCAGATTGGAGAAAAGTGTAATGGCAGCCATGACAGAACTCCAGATCATTCCTGGACCTCCTTTAGAGATGTGGACAGTGGCGATTACTTTAGCATTAGCGTCTGTTAGCATTGAGATGCTACTAATAGCTTTGCTGACAGGCTAGCTCCTTTTAGCACAACATATCACACATCAGTGTTTTCCAGAGTCCAGTCAGATCAGTTTAGAAACAGAAATTAACCCCCAAAGAAGTTTCAATTCAAGACTTTTGTATGTAAAAAAAAAGGAAAAAAAAAAGTCCTTAAAAATTGCATTGAAGTCAATGTAATTAATTAATCAAAAGCAACATGTTAAATTCCCGGCTCTAGTTTAAGTACATGCTGTGAGACATTAGTGATGCTTTACTGTCAAGATGCTGAACTGGTTCTCTGAGGAAGTGAAACTTTATTTCCTGTTTAGGAGGAAGTGAGTCTGTTGAAGCTAAAACTAGATCTGATTGATGAAATCTGCCAGCTATCCTTAACTTGTTCCACTGATTTAATCTGATGTGCAGTTCTTTGTTTTTGTGGTTTCACATTTGGTATCCGTGGCAACAGGTCCATTTTTCAGCTTCATTAAAGCACAAAGATGCTGCGTTGGGCCGTTGTAGCCGAAGCTTTGAGTTAAATGAAAATACCAAACGTTTTCACTCTCTGGGGTTTAATTACATTCAGCTGTTGAAGTTTAACGTTTCAGTTAAACACGTCTGCAGATAAATGTAGGTTTAACTTTTATTTAATCTAATATTCATGTTGGCTGAACATGCTGGTATTGTGAAAAAGCAGTTTTAAAACATTTCATATGTGAATATTTAATTATTAATTTAATAGATAAAATATAAGTAAAGGTAAATAAAGTTCTCTTCATCACTATATTTGCTGCAGTCGCTCCAGCACTGGTGACCTTAACCCAATTCACTAGAGCCATCCCATAATACTTTATAAGCTCTTTTGTGATTAATGGGGAAGCTGATACAGTATCCTGCCGTAATTCCTATCCCAATATTCCCACTGGCCTCAAAAGCAATTTCCAGAGTCACTAATGGAGCAACGTGTCACTGCAGGAGACGCCTGGCGAGGCGCGGCCGTTTCCTCAGGACACAGAGCCGCTGGGCCGCGCCGCGCCGCATGAACCCACCACCACTTACTGATCATTTCATCAACATAATTATGCTTTTTTCTCAGAGGAAACAATCATTTTATTCTTCTGTATATCCTAGTTCCACTGGCAGATTTTTTCACTTATAACAAGTGAAAAATATTTAATATTTTAATAAAAAGGTCTGCCAGTGGAATCAGGACTTTCAGTAGTTCAGCCACATCCACATGTTCGTCACACAGGCAGATATTTGGATCCCTGTAAACTCTTGAGACTAAAGTTATTTTATATTTCAATTTGTACAAATTTAGTTTGTGAAAGCTTCATAAATTTTTAATGAAAACAATCTGTGGAGAATGTTGATGCATTTGGTCATTTTTGTGACGTCATCTGTCGCTCTCAGATGGACTCACATGTTTCAGGATCCAGCAGAGAATAAAAGACAGAAATGAAAGAAGTTGTTGCATCAGTTTTTCTGCTGCGTCTCTTCCAGCTTCCATTCACCTGCTATAGAAATAAGGACATCAGAGTCTTTCTGCTGCTTGCTCCTGTATTCATGGTCAAATAATAAAACCTCTTTTTTTTTTTATCTCATTCAAAACATAAAGTTATAATGAGCAGAAAATTAAAACCTCCAGGCTGCTTTTGAACAACACTAACAGAGTTTTAGTTGTTGAGCTGAGCAAAATGCTTCACATGTACAAAGACGACATCCATAACAGATAATGGCCCAGAAGAAGGAAGGAGCAGCTTTTACTGACGCTGATGAAGGGAGTCATTTCCAAAAGGATCATCCATTATCCTTTGTTCTGTGGGAAAACTGCAGCCCTTTGTTTCCCTCTTTTCGTCTCATTACAGCATTTATCGCTCTGGGCTCAGGAACAAGTTTGGAGAAACTTCATCAGGCAGAGAGCAGTAATTATTTATCGATCTTTATCGGTGAGCTCACCTGTGAACAACAACTTATTCCAATAAAGCAAAACAAACAAAGCACCAAAAGGCTTGTTGATTACAACATTAGCAATGGATTCACGTTCAGCTGGGAGGGAGAGAGGCTCCACCAACACAGACACACTAGAAAACACTGATTAATCTGAGGCAAGAGAAATGTGGCTCATCAATGTGCCATAAAGACATTAATATTTTATAGACAATGTGCTAAAAAGCTGACTGACCAGCAGTCTGTATGGGTTAAAATACATACTGTAAATACATTTAAGTCATTTTTTTGTCAGATTGAGGCAATTAAAAAGAGTAGAGACATTTTAAAGACTATGAGTTATATTTCTGTAAAGCTTTAAACAGTGATGAGAGTTTATCCAGTCGGCTGAAACTGTTTGAATTGTTTGTAATGTTGGTTTTTATAGATTGTATCATTTTAGAGATCAGACGGCCAAGCTTTAATACGCAGCTGTTACCAATGAAACATAGTTTATAAAGCAGACATATACTTTATTCAATGACATGCATCATTTTAATATTCATGTTCCTTTGTGCACATATGAAATGAGGTAATCATTTTCACTCATGTCCTCAGAATCTCATCTCTGCTTTCCTTCATTGAACTTCACCAGATTTCAGTCAAAGTTTCTGTTCCTGTAAATTAATATTTTCCTTCATTCATAAAACAGTTTAACCTTTATCTGCTGGTTGGTGTTTCTGCATGTGGCTAAAGATGTTTTTAAATGTGTTCAGATAAAATGTTAAAGTAAATTTATAACAGAGTTCTGACCTGTCATTATACATGAAACTTTGACAACACGGTATTTAGCAGAAGCTAATGCTAAAACGCTAACTTCAGTTCAAATTACATCAGCCCAATTAAAACTTTACCATTTATGTGTGCCATAATGCCCTTAGATATTGTTTATATCATTTCTGTTTCATTCTTCTCTGTTCTATATTCTATCAGCAGCTTCTATTTTTAAAGACAGTCATGACTTGTTGCCATCACATGAGATTCGGTCACATCTCAGGATTTGTAGGACCATGAAAGTTTGATGCCTCTACAGCAAAAAGCATCCCTTTACTTAAAAGCCTTTCTACTGCATGGGTCAAGAACACTTGACAGCAGGGTGAGTAGGTTAGAGGCTCAGAGGGTCGCAGAAGGAAAAAATATCCTCTCAGACATTTATTGCTCAGAGAGTAAAGCTGAGCAGAATCTGATGTGCTTACAGCCTGGAATGCTTTCTTTGTGTTCAGCTCTGTTCTGTGCCTCCGCTGTTCTCCTCTCCAGCCAACATCTGCTGTGCAGTAATTGCTGTCTGTAGGTGTAAAATGTTTGCTAAGTGTTTGTGTGTAAAAGAGGAACTGAGACAGAAAACCCAAAGTGGAAACTCATTTCACTTATTTTGCAGACGGCACCTGTTCAAAGTATCGGTTTTGACATGAAGTGATCAAAAGAATTACCAACCATCATTTGTGCTTTTCTTTGTTCATTGAGACTTGAAAAAAAAATCTTTCTAATTAGTGTCTCTTCAGTTACTCATAGTCTGGCATGTTGAGCAGAAACTGTAAACTTAAACGGTCGAACCTGCATTTATTTATAGTTCTATAGAGACAAAATGTTTTTTACTGTCAGCAGATTCCACTTAAGTTCAATATAATATGAACCAGGTGTGTGTTAGGACGCAGATGAGCGTATTTACACAGAACTCCAACCACTAGATGGTGTTAAAGTCCAAAGAGTCTGATTATACTACAGCTGGAGCCGCGTCGTTTCGCAGTTCAGAATTTCAAGACGTGATTCCACATTATTTGCAGAAAATATATAATTTTTTCTTGAAGACTAAATTATTTGAAAGGAAATCTGCTATTGGCTGGAAATAGATCTGCTATTTGCAACGAAGCCAATTGAGTGGTGCCATGCATTTTCCTTGTCACTGATTGGTTCAACCTCCAAGAACAGAAGTAAAGCTGTAGATGATTTGAAGCAACAGAAACATTTAACCTGCCCTGACCCTCTGCAGCGCTCAGCTGATGAAACAGGAAGTGGTGTCTCTGTGATGGCAGCAGGAAGTTGACAGTCATCACTTCATTCAGCTGGACTCCATGCAGCCTTCATGCCAGTTGAGGATCTTTTCTTGGTTTTCTGTCTCTGCTGTATTCCACCTCTCCCTGCATGGATCTGAAACACAAACCTCAGAGCTGCCAGGTTTCCCAGCGCAGGTTGACCTGATATGTTCACTTTTCCCACCAATGATGGCAGCAGGAGCAGCTAGCAGCTAGCAGCTAGCAGCTAGCTGGAGGAGCGTGACCCCAGGCGAGCTTCTCAGTTTGCTGACAGATTCGCTCTGATTTACTGATATGAAGTCATTCTGACCCCATAGAAGTCAATAAATCAAAATGTGATGTACTGCTGTGGTGTTCAGAGTTACAGCAGACTGCAGCACCTTGCTGCAGCTTCACATCAGACCAACCAGGCTTCAGCAGCTGCAGCTGTTTCTCTGTGATGAGTCAGTGCTGCAGAACATGGAGGATATGTCTGTTACGTTGAAATGGTTTAAATAAACAGCTCTGCAGTCCTCTGAGGTTCTGGTAGCTCTAACTTTAGGTTGCTTTTCTCTGTTTTAGATGTTTCCCCAGCACTAATTCAGTTGGCTTCATTTCCTCTGTACCTCCAGAAACCTGTTAACCATTTAATCCAGGCTTCTGCTGTGCAGCAGGAAAACGACTAAAACATGCAGCACAGCGAAGACCAGGATTTACTTAGAACTTAGTTTTGTCTGTCTGATTACATAAATTGCTAAATATTTAATCAGATATTCAGATATAAAATCATTTTTACTTTCATTTCAGTAATTTGTTTTGGTTGGCTACTTTTTACTTTTACCTGAACAAAACTAGTTGAGGTGATGCTGGTCTTCAGGATGATCTTTGTCCACCACTGACTGTTTCTCACTAATTAGTCTGATCATCAAAACAGTTCCTGCAGAACACATCAGTTCTGTAAGTTACAATTAGAGGCTGATTTACAGAACAGACAATGAAACGGCAGTGAAGTCTGAGTCAAAGTCTCATGCTGATCGCTACGTTTCCATCCACTGGTTTGGAGCAAAACAACCAACATTTCATCAGATGTTCTCAGCTGTGATGAACAGGAAGTAGAGGATTCAAACACAGTTCAGGAAATGCAGGTTTTGGGTTTGATGCCTCTGGTAAGGCTCTGACCCAGCAGTGGATGGAAAAGTTCAGATTCAGTAAATGATTCATTTCCTCTTCAGTAAATTAATGCAGGAAAAAAAAGTACTTCAAGCTAGTTTAAAAAGTTTTTAGTGAAATTTAGTAAGTTGTATCAAATGTTTCCAGTTTCTAATGCAATCCTTTGAAACGTGCGTTAAAATGGCTGCTAATGAATGTCTGTAAAAAGGAAGTGGAGCTGAATCAGCTACAATGACTGCTGGAAAAAATCAACATGAAGCTCAAAACGAAACGGCTTCAGTGTTTTATTGATGATGTCAACATGTTCATCGTTAAAACCAGTTCAGGTCTGAAGAGTCCAGAAGAAGAAGCAACTTTTAAAATGTATATTAGAAAATCGTAATAATGTCTAACTGAAGATATGCTGATGAAGTTTTCATATTTGCAGATTATTGGTACCCAGATTAATGCTAATTTTTATGTTTTTAATGGATTTTCATTGTGGGAGGAGCTCCATCGATCTGTAGAGTCCGTCTGAACGTTTGTTTGGTCGTTTGCTTCATGGTGATAAATCTTCACTTCGTTCTGATGGAGGCATGAAAAGTTCAGCTCAGATTTTAGCCACATTAATAATCTAATAACAGAAAATGGAACAGTAAGTTAGGATCAGGTTATGATTTAGATATAAACATTTTGCATCCTTCATATTAACATGTTTGCACAGAACCTGAATATAATCCAGCACATTAAACTTCCTAATGGTCGACATTTTCCCATCCTGAGTTAACATGAATTATTTAAAGATTTAAAATAAGAAAATAAGAAAAGACTTCTGGCCGGGGTTTCAGTCGCTCTGGACGGATCCAAATCAATTACCTTATTAATATTTTAATGAATTACTAAGAGCACGCTGGCTGTAACGGGAGATCAGAGTTAATTCAGTGAGGTTATGTAATTAATGTCTGGATCTCCAAATGAGAAAAAAAATGTGCAACACAAAACACAATCATATTTCTCCATTAAGGCCGTTTTATTGTCACAGCAGCTGTTATCCTGTTTAATGCGTCTTAATATTTTATATTATACATCATGATGATTCTGGTTCTGACCGGTCCACAGGTCTTCAACCTGCTCTCTGGAGCTTCCATGATGTTTAGGAATAACTAAAATGATAAACTCATGTTTAAATATGGATCTAAAAATAAATGCAGGTTTTATTCAGTGAATATCCACATCAGAATAAAAGTAAAGGAACCGTTTGGTCTGTTTTCCAAAGGTCAGCAGCATCGTGGCTCTAAACCTCGTTTAGTTCAAAGGTAAATTTCTTCTTCTTGCTTTGTAAAGGTTGCAGACTTCTGCTTTAGACGGAGCATAAAAACATAAACTTGTCTTTCTGACGTTAAATCAGACGAAACGTTTAATTTTTAAATTCATAAGAATAACAAAATTAAATCTCCAGACATTCATTGAACATGTTTAGAACTTGTTTAGTTTCTAAAAGTTGCCCCTCCTTACCTTTTGGTAACATTGACGTCTGAAAGTGAAGCCTGGCTGCCTGTGAAGTTGCCATGGCGACCGGCTGTGCCTGGTCTTCCTCCTCTTCCTCTCAGGTGAAGGCAGCAGCAGGTGTGTGAGGTTTGTTCAGTTGTACATCATTTGATCGGGTTTTAACTAGGACCTTCTGGACTCGGCCTGCCAACCTGCTTCCCTCCCTCAAACATTTTAATCCAGACCTGAAGGAGAAACTTTGAATCCAGTCAGACCTTCTGTGACCAGGAGTTTTCCTCAGGTGGGTCAGAAGCTGAGCAGAACTTCCTGCTTGTTTCCAGGTCATCTTGTTAGTGGATGTGATCCATCAAACTGTCAGCAGGAAAAATTCTTTCTCATCAAATTTCTAATGTGAAAAATCTATTGAGGTTATTTAATAAGGTTTTCTGTCTGCAGTGAGAGATAAACCCCAAACAGCTTATTGTGTATTTATGTATTTATAAATAAATCTGGACTCTTTTTGCTTTCAGGTGATTCAGCTAAACTTTATTCTGTGAAAATCTCTCACGGCTTCCACCGTCCCTCAGCTTCTCTCTCTCCTTCCTCCTGTCTTTCTTTCATAACGTCCTTCATCTCTCATTTCATCCCGTCTGAAATGAAATGACGGGATGCTGCAGGCGTTGTGCTGCTGCTGCTGCAGGCGTTGTGCTGCTGCTGCTGCAGGCGTTGTGCTGCTGCTGCTGCAGGCTGTACATACCACAGTTTAAGTCATTACTGTTTACTTTGTATTAATAATAAAAATCCTCTTTTCAGATAATTATTGATGTT
This sequence comes from Brachyrhaphis roseni, assembly GCA_903066815.1. NCBI lineage: Eukaryota > Metazoa > Chordata > Actinopteri > Cyprinodontiformes > Poeciliidae > Brachyrhaphis > Brachyrhaphis roseni. The sequence continues at coordinate 24,608 of CAEFZY010011888.1, forward strand.
TGATTGGTGGAGCTAATATTTGATCCTTTATGATAACATATTTTTATAATAACTGCAGCTATTTATTGTAAATCAATCCACCCTGAACATGCGTTGAAACTCCCAACCACAGATTAATCTTTATGTCACATCTTTTTATTATTTGTCAGATTTAACATATTTAATGCTTCCAGTAAATCTGCAGGGAATATTTAATAACTTTATATCCAATGAGTTTCAGAAACTTTCAAAGCAGAATTAGGTGAAAGAAGCTCGAAGCCTCTAATTATTCATCCATAAAGCCAACAGTAACGCTGAGCGTCGGAAGCCATTAGGTTCTGATTATTTCATAGGAATAATTTATCAGCTCAGCTTTGTTCCTCATCAGGTCATTTATATCCTAGAAATTCTTCTTGTTAAATAAAAGCAGCTTAAATGTTTCTCTCCTGCATCCAAACATCTTTTACCAAACTGGGAAAGTGTCATTATTTATGAGTTCAAAACAGTACTTTGTATTCATGTGCAAGAACCATAAAACCTTCTTCTGTCCAAAACGTCCAGTCTGTCTTCAGATGAGTCCATCGTCCCTGAGACATGAGAGAAGAATAAAATGTCTGGGTGTTTTGTCCTGACTGATGCTCCAGGCTGCATTGATGCAATAATTCATCCAAAATGTTTCTTGATCTGATATCTGAGTTTTACTTCATCAGTTCAGCTCCTGAAACACATCATCTCTTGGATGAACCTGAACATCTCTTTGCTCCTGTTGTTGTTCTCTGATGTTTCTGTGTTATCGCTCCGGGCCGTTGCAGTTCTGCGATGCCATCTTTAATCTTCAAACTGAGTCATCCATTCTGAAAAACATATGCAACATTTATGAGTGTATGATTCAGAAGGTCACTGAGCTAAATTTGGCTCTGGACAAGATTCTCAGAGACTCGGATCAGCAGCGGACGAGTCTGCAGATACTTTATTTATTTTTTTCAGAAAAGTGAACATGTTGCTTTTTGTTGTTGCGACTGGATGAGGAAAATGTTTCCTTTAACAAAGTTAAGAGTTTTCCATCAGAGCTGATTTGTAAAAACTTTCTCATCTCAACAGTTTCTATTGTCACTTCCTGTAAACAGTTTGTTTTTAATATTCAGATTCATATGCACATGTACATTTTTAATCTCCTCAGTTACATTCTTTAGGCCTGGAAATCAGTAGTTTTCTAACTACAGTGTTTATATTGACATGTGCTGTTTGTGGCTCTTTATTCTGTTGAAATATTCCTGTATGGATATGAATCCTCCTGTTTCACTGTCTGCTGCTGCTCAGCATATAAAGAATATTTCTATTATATTCTACTGTCAGTGTTTTATTATAACAGTTTCACAGATTTAGTTCAGTATGAAAAGCACAGAAGAGCTTCAGTTACTGTGAATAATTATGTTTATGGTCAGTTTTTATGTTTCATAATGACACATCCTTTAATAATCTGTGAATATCTGTTGGAAGTGAATCAATTTTCTGCGTTGCCATTGGTTACAGATTTTATTTGTTACAAACACACATCATAAAGTTGAATAAAATCAGCTGTTGTGACATCTGCGCTGTTGTTCTGCATTAGATCAGCCGAACCATCTGGACTCAGGGTGTGTAGGGGTGTGTGTGTGTGTGTGTGTGAGAGTGTGTGTGAGCTGAAAGAAGATGACAACAGGATGAAAGATGTGATGAGATGGAAACAAATGCTAAGAGCAGGTGCATCTGCAGATGGTCACAGCAAAAGTCAGGTGACACACACACACCCACGCACCCCCACACACCACCCACACACACACACACACACGTTTGCCCCTTTATTTCACACGTTTGGAAACATCAGGCATGTCAATGAGTGTGACGATGTTTGTTCTGCTGCTTGTATAAACTACTGATGGTTCATTGGGCTTTACAGACCCTGGAGGGTGTGTGTGTGGAGGTCAGAGGTCAGAGTGTCTTTGCTGAATGTTTAAGAAACTCAGAGTTCAGGTGGAAAGTGAGGATTCAGCAACATTTCTCCTGAACGCAGCTCTGTTGCTATGACGATGAGTTCTGATGTGGGTAAAATTAATAACCGAGGCCATGAAAGTGATATGAGAACATTATTATTTTACATTTTGTTCTGTACTGTTTGTGCTTTTATTTGCTTCTTATTTTTAAGTTATAATAACTTTAGTGTTTTTTGACTTTAACTGAATTTTATTTATTTCTCTTCATAAATATTCAGATTCTGACGGTTTCCTCACTAATCAACACGTTTCCTTGGTTCCCACCTCCAATAACTGATTATTTTGTCACTCTTTTCATTTTTTCATTTTCTATTCTTTAAACGTTTTTTCTGTGTGTGGTCAGTGTGTGTGGTCAGTGTGTGTTAAGTGTGTGTGGTCAGTGTGTGTTAAGTGTGTGTGGTCAGTGTGTGTTAGGGGTGTGTGGTCAGTGTGTGTGTTAAGTGTGTGTGGTCAGTGTGTGTGGTCAGTGTGTGTTAAGTGTGTGTGGTCAGTGTGTGTGGTCAGTGTGTGTTAAGTGTGTGTGGTCAGTGTGTGTTAAGTGTGTGTGGTCAGTGTGTGTTA
>CAEFZY010011890.1:0-14746 GCA_903066815.1 Brachyrhaphis roseni
GTCAGAACCCGTCCCCCCACCCGAAGGCGGAGGGAGGCTACCCTCTCGTTCACCGGGGTAAACCCCAACGTACAGGCACCGAGATGGGGGGCGACAAGAATGCCCACTCCTGCCCGGCGCCTCTCACCGTGGGCAACTCCAGAGTGGAAGTATGTCCAGCCCCTCTCAAGGAGACTGGTTCCAGAACCAGAGCCATGCGTCGAGGTGAGACCAACTATTTCTCGCCGGAACCTCTCAACCTCACACACTAGCTCCGGCTCCTTCCCCACCAGAGAGGTGACATTCCACTTCCCAAGAGCCAGCTTTTGCAACCGAGGATCGGACCGCCAGTGCCCCCTCCCTCGGCTGCCACCCATCACATATTGCACCCGACCCCTTTTGCCCCTCCTACGGGTGGTGAGTCCATTGGAAGAGGGACCCATGTCTTGTCTTCGGGCTGAGCCCGGCCGGGCTCCATGGGCTAAAGCTCGGCCGCCAGGCGCTCGCCAACGTGCCCCACCTCCAGGCTTGGCACCGGAGTGGGGCCCCAGTGACCCGTGTCCGGGCGAGGGAATACTAAATCCAAAGTTGCAATTCATCATGGGGGTCTTCGGACTGCGCTTCGTCTGGTTCCTCACCTAGGACCTGTCTGCCTTGGGTGACCCTACCAGGGGCATAAAGCCCCAGACAGCACAGCTCCTAGGATCATTGGGACACTCAACCCCCTCCACCACAATAAGGTGGCAGCTTTTATTAAATTGCACCTATTTGGTATTTAAATAGTATCTTTAAGAAACACATCTCAGGTTTAAATTAAATTTTCTGTTTCTTTTTGTATTTTTTTCTCAAATACTTGGAAAACCCAGGTTCCAGAAAATATTTCCACCTAAAATAAAATCATGTTATGCTGCAGATTTTTCCTCCCTAAGAGTCGCTGCCTGAATGAAGTGAATCGCACACAATCAGCTTGATGGTGAAGAGTGGTTGTCCAGCTTCCTACCCTTATCTTTACTTCACTCACCATGCATCATCTGTACACATTACCGCGCAGTAAGCCATGAATCAGACGCTGTTCTTATCATAACCCAGGCGTGTTGATGTTTTGAGGCACGCTGGTGCACTGACCCCCTTCCCTCTGTGTCTCCAGTAAGAATAACCATATCTGACTAGGCCAGAGCTGGAAGGAGGGAGGAGGATTCTCTCCTCCTTTAGGTACATTACCAACTGTCTGTTCACTTGGCTTATTTCCACCGATGCTGCCTTGGCCTCCTCCTCAAAATGGAGTAGCTCTATTTCTTTCTGTTTATCTTATTTATTTATTTTCTCAAGCATTTTCTTATACCCCACTTGTCTGCAACCTGGGGCTTTCTGCTACAGGATGAAGGGAAGTAAATAATACCTCGCTTTGTGGCTTTAGACCAAAAAGAGCAGGATCCAGTGGAGATACGGCGACGTTCTGCTGTGAAACGTTTTAATGTATGTTTTCAGGCATAAGCTCATCATTTCTTCTCTAAGTTTGGGAATGAAGTTGATCTCATCCATCCATCCATCCATCCATCCATCCATCCATCCATCCATCCATTTTCTTTACACCTTGTCCCTAGTGGGGTCAGGAGGTGCTGGTGCCTATCTCCAGCTAATGTTCCGGACCAGAGGTGGGGTCACCCTGGACAGGTCGCCAGTTTTCGCAGGGAAACACAGAGACAGACAGGACAAGCAACCATGCACACACACACACACACACACACCTAGGGAGAATTTAGAAAGACCTTTTCCACCTTTAAATCAAATTACAACTGCAAACTTTAATCAATCAAGTTTATTTGTATGTCACATTTTAGCAGCACGTGCTTTATATAATAAAAACAGAAAATTACAAAGTTAGAAAGAAAACAGTGCAGCCAAGACGGAGAACAGCACAGACAGAAGTCACAGCGAGTTCTACAGTGACTTCTGATAATACGACCTTAAACACAGAATTATATACCCCTTCTCCCGCATGAGGCTAGCTCCTGTTACATGTGAAGCACTAACTTCTGTTATCCTGAGACTAGGCGGCTGAGTGCCAGGGTAGATGAAACCTCAGAGGGTACGATAACTTTTTCCCTTTATCTGTTCCTCTGGAGACGGAGAGGCAGCTGACGCACGAGAAGATACAGGGGGGAAACTGCTGTGAGAGGCAGAAAAACAACCTCTCTAATTGTTTGTAAGTGTGAGAAGTGTGAGGCCTTTATAATTGTTGAAAAGAGAATAAACTTGTGTCTACCACCGACTGCTTTAAGTAATTCATTTTTATTCTACAACATCACCAAAATCATACACATCAATATGTTGATTAATGTTTCATTTATTATGTTCAGAATCATCTCCAACCAGCTGGGTTTAAAGGACCTCAGTGTTTCAGCATCTTTTCAGTTTTCTGGAAGTTTGTTCCAGATTTGTGGTGCATTGAAGCTGAATGCTGCTTCTCCATGTTTGGTCCTACTCTGCATCCTCAGAACCAGAACCAGAAGACCTGTGGGGTTTTCATTTAATATACCAGAAGAACTTTGGCTAAAGCCGACTAGTGGACCGTCGTTGAATAAAATTCAACGACATAAAATTCATCTATTAATGATTTGTTTCATAGAGCATAACAGAAATATTGTAAAGAGAATGAGCACTATGAATTTTCGTTGATGCTGAGGAAGGATAGGGAATGCTGTAGATGTGTCTTCTATGGCTGTGCTAAGGTTTCCATTGTCTGTGTTAATGCATATTAAAGCTGCAGTATGTTACTTTTATATTAATAAAAGTAACATACTTTTATTATTATAAAAAGTAACATAAAACTATGTTACTTTTATAATAATAAAAGTAACATAATAATATAATAACTTTTATAATAATAAAAGTATTTATTATAATAATAGAACTAACATACTACAAATTAAGCTTTTACATTCTATGTAAAAACATTTTGTGGAGGAAAACTAGTACAAGGCTTAAAGTGACAGCTTAACTCAGTGGTGACTCAGTGAGTGGTCAGTAAGTTGTAAGGTCCCACCAAAACTTAGACCAAACCTACGCCCTTGGTTCTTGAGCTCATATGAAGGAGAACAAACTTCTGAGGTCAGCAGATGTTGCCTCTGTGGAAAGTTAGTGACCATGATTACTTTTGGAAGACACTAATGATATTTCCTTAAATTTATGGGATTATTTCAATTTCAAATTAAGTTTAGCCTTCAATTTACTTTTTATCTGTGATTTGATCTCTTTCTATGTCATCATGTTTTCTTGACACTTTGCCAGGAATTAAACGCTGGCTTTTTCCTATGCTATGAGCTGCCTTTAGTCACGGCGTTCTATAAAAACTGTTGGATCGGTTGGAGCCACGTTTCTGTGGCCCCTCTGTTGGAAGGCCACAGAAACGGCTCACCTGTCCTGCTGCAGCCTTTATTAGGGCTGTTAATTACACGACTGCTATTTCCACGTGGAACATAAATGTCTGCAGTGAAAAAGGTGTTTTTTATTTCTTTAGATGAATCTTAATGAATGCTTCATTTCGCATCAGAATCTGGTTGCAGAATCCCCCTCAGAGAAGTCCTGCAAGTAATTTAAGGTTAAAGAGAAAAACAGAAAAGCTGGGTTGTGTGCAGTGGTTGGAGCAGACGCCCCATATACTGAGGCTGTAGGTATTGATATGGAATCACGTTGATGTCCCGTCCTTGGTTCCTGTGTTGCATATTTCCCTTTCCTGTCGGCATAGTGTCAAATGAAGGTCACTAGACTGCTCTCCTTGCAGTGTCCTCCTGTAGCTCCGTCTCACTCCATCCCCATCCTGTCCTCCCAGGTTGGCTGATCTCTCCCCACTCCACCGTCACTCTCCCATTTTTTTTTATACACACCCTAATCGCTGAGACTTACAGAAAAATCAATTTCCACTAGCCAGTGAGGAGAGGCCCAATGTTTCACTAGTGTGTCTGATTGACGCCATCTCACACCCCACTGCTTTTTATTGCACCTTGGAGTCGGTTGCCATTCACTGCATTTTTATAGCAAATAATAACAGGAGATGTAATAGCAATTCCCCCTGGTGAGTAAATCTCCAGGGGCTTTAGAGGTGGGGGCTCGGGGGACCCAGACAGTTGGAGGACAGTCTTGCGTCAACAAGTTACTTAGGCTGAATGATTAGGTCCACTGCTGTGAACCTAATCATTCACAGCGGGATTGGGTCCAGATCGGGCCCCGGGCCCAATCCGACAAGCCAGACATGAAGGTTGTTTCTATCCAATCTCAGCTTTCAGCTTCTCAGCAAAACAACAATGCTTATGGCTTTAATACCGCTGAGTAGCCACTTTATCAGCTGCGTCTGAGAAACTCACCAACAATAACCCAGAGCAATGCAGACGCTTTTAAGAGGAAGCAACAGGACGACACGTGCAGAGGACGCGTGACTCCAGCGTCTTCACGTGGGCTGGTGTCTTTTCAGAGACGTCCAAAGCGCTCCACTCTGGAGAGTTTCACAGCCTCTGACCAGGGTGTGAAAACAAAAACACACAGACATTGACAACACCTTGTCTGATAGGGAAACCAGAGAACAACCAGAGACATCGTTAAGGGCCAAGAAGGTTGACTGCAACCAGTGGAGAGATGAGGTGTTTCAAAACAAACAATAATAAAATGTAACGCTCTTCCAAAGATAAAAGCATTTCACATATATTTCCGCCATCCTAAATCTTTTTTATCAGTTATTATGTGACTTGTCGATCCCTATTTATTGCATCTCACCATCCTGTGCAGCTTTCCTCTGTTCATTGAGGCCAGCTACTGTCAGGTTCTGTGTTTATTTTCGACTTTTCTGTGTATTTATTTCGAGTTCTGTGTCTCTGTGCTCTCCATGTTGTCCTGTCCTCCCCTTGATTGTTCCCAGGTGTGTCTCGTTCCTTGATTACCCTCTGTGTATTTAGTCCCGCCTGTGTCCTGTGTTCCTTGTCGGGTCCTTGTCAGTTGTCGTTGTCTAAATGTCTGAAGTACGTGTCGTTGTTCGTCGTGATTGTTTTGTCCATTCGTTTGTAGTGCGCTACCTGTGTAAGCCCCGGTTTCCGCTTAGCAGTGCTGCCACAGTTTTGGACTGTCGTTTGTTGTTTTTGTTGGTCAAGTCCTTCGTAAGCCCAGTTGCTACTTGTGCTGAACCCTAGCTTTCATTCTGCAGTGCTGCCTGGTATTTTGGACTGTTTTGTTGTCTGTTTTTGTTTATTAAATCCACCATCATTCACCTACCTGGGTCTCCTGGCGTCTGCCTCACCACCTCACCCACACCTTATGACAGCTACAAGTCCTTACAGAATCTGCCATCTCTCATCCTCTGGACCTGCAGTGAAAAATCCCTAAATTCTTTTTGAAGATAGTTTTTAGTCAAGTGTTTTTTAAATGTGCAAAACCTGGAGAAAAAAAAAAACATAAAAATAGCAAAATAAAGAATCCTTTTCAATACTAAACTTAAGATCACCAGCAAAAACGTTTAGAAAAATATCACATATTTCACAATGTTGGACACTGAAAAAATATAACTAATTATCACATTACTAGTGTTGTAGAACTCCTCAAATATTACATTTTACATCTCATTTGGAAGGGCAAAACTCTACCAATAATACTTACCATTATAATGTGTTATTCACAAAATGCAACATGTCTGAGTTCAGCCCAGAGTAGTTGGTAAAAACAAAGGAAGCTGTAAGAATCTTTATTTGTGGTGTTGGCTTCTGCAGCCTCATTGATCCACCTGGCTGACCTAACAGCACCGCGACTCAGCTGGAGTGGACACGATGCTGCCCAATATCCGGATCACATTCAGGCTAATATCATCAGCCTTGGTGTTGCTGCGCCACTACAGGCCGCTGCTGTAGTGAGCAGCGGTGACTCACCGGTCAGCCGGTCGGCTGGCCGGCCTCACGGCCACAACAGACCTTTACCTCGACGCGGCCACCTCCTGTCACCGGGAGCAGACACCATCCTAGTTTACTTGTCACCAAGATGCAAATGAGAACTGGGACCGGCTCAGCTTTTCCTTCAAACCAAATTAGAACTGGCTTTGTTTTGACCTGTTTGCCAGAGCCAGCAAAACCCGCTGGTATCAAGATCTCAGCAGTAAAGAAATATAACAGGAAAAAATCCTGGCAGATGACTCCAGTGCTGCTCTAATGTTCTTTTACATTCGGATTCCTAAAACACTCGCGTTTGCCTGGACAGAGAACAACCATGGACAAACAAGAACAGTAAATTATTTTTTTATTGTTTATCTGTCATTATTAATTTTACTGAAAAAGACGACTCTTCTCCTAGGGGAGTCCTGGTCAAAATGTTACCATTCAAACCAAAAAATTAAAAAACTATATCAAATTAAATTTTCACCCACACAAAAATACTATGAAACATGGCACACATATGAATCAATTTAAAGGATAAAACAAAGAACGTACATGTAAAGAACTTCAGCGAAATCCAGCCTTCTTTAACCAACTTTAAGAAGAAAGTCAGTATGATGAACTATTGAATGACTGAGCTTCTTTAGTAAGTTCCCCTGATTCATCAACAGGGTTGTGGACATGAGCATCTTTGTTTTCCTGCCTTCTTCATCAGCAGGGTGAACCAGTGGTAACTGGTTTCCTATCGTGTTCTGGTTCTTCCTCAGCCTGTCTTCTGCTGAAGGTATGTCCCCAGTCAATTCCTCCACTGTGCCTTCCAGGGTCTCGTCCAGCGTCTCTTGGTTGCTCCTCCGTTGCTCCCTTGGATCCTCCATCATTCGCTCACCTCAATTTATCACAGACAAAAGGTCATCCAGCCAAACCCAGCCCAACTCTAACTTCCTCCTCAGATCGTCTCTAATCCTCTAGAACAGTGAGACTCTCCTCCTCAGGTTACCACTTGAGGCTCTGTTCAAACCCTGTGCTTAAGTCCACTCACCCAGACCAGCTTCATTCTCTGTGTAATAAAATATTTAGCTGTGTTTCCATTAGAAATATGCACAAAACTTTGTTGATATTCCACTAAATTCAAAAACACAATTTCACAATTGCTGTTTCTATTAAAAAAGAAATGCAGCTAAAGTCAAATGTGAATAAGTTTGTTTGTGTGATAAAACAATCATCTTACCACTTCCTGTCGTTTTCTTCGTCATTTCCACCAGCAGTAACATCTGGTTATTAAATGCATGACTCGTAATGAGACAGAAGCGTTTCCATGGCAGTTTTGCAAAACAAAATGTCAAATTGCTTAATATGTGGTCAATAAGAACAGAGCTATTGTTGCTGGACTACAGAGAAAATCTCACCTACTGACCCTCTGCCTTCATCATCACAACGTTTCTCTGTTGAGCTGCTCACAACGTTCATAAGAGGTTTGAGGACACAGGCGGTGCCTGAACGGTTTCATTGAGTTTCAAGTTTTCTCAAACATGAATAAAAAAATCAAAGAAACACACAGTCAATTTTATATATTAACCCTGTTTAATTTCTAGTCTGTTTTATTATATGAAGTCATTAAAATTAGGTGAGATGCTTACTACTCATTACCTCTCAACAGGACCAAAGAACTATCTCTTTAGGTCCAGAGAAAGCTCTCTAAACATTATTAAACATCACTAAATAATGTATCTGTCCAGATGATTGTCAGCAGTTCTGTTCTGCTCTAAAAGTGTTTGATTATTACCCAGTATCATGTCAAACTGGATCAGACCCGTTGGTTCTGTCTGACCTTAGCTGCTCTAAGTGGAAGGTTTGAAAGGTTTAACGACTCAAGCAATCAGACGGACTAAAAATATATGGAATGATTTAAATGTGACTCTAGACATGTTAAGAGTGGAGTCCAGAGCTGCTTTTCAGAATAACACTGAACCATTTGGTCAGACTGAAAATATTACAAAGCTTTACTTTGTATGCTTAATAGGTAGGAACACATTTCTGTGAAAAGATGAGCTGAGTGACTTTAAAAAAGGCCCAGGTTCTTCTTTTATATATATATATATATATATATATATATATATTTTAAGTATTTTCATAACTAAATCAAAGTTTGAGCTGAAGAGAAATAGAAACAACCGTCTAAGAACTACACTGTGGCTGGCTCAGTAGAATCCAGTGAGAATACAGTCAGTTCAGCTGGCTGCTCTAAATATATGTATGTATATTTTAAAAGCTACATTTTATTGAGAAGGTTGAGATAATACAAGAACTTTGTTCACTTTGAGACAGCTTTAAATAGTAAGAGTGGGAGGTAAAAATTAAATGCTGAATGTGTAAAACATGGCTGCAGAGTTAAAGGTCAGAAGTTTTCAGTTCAACTTTCACCAGGAATAAAAGCATCAAATGGAAAATCTTCACAGTAGACCATCCTGCAAGATTCCCTTAAAGGTAAAAACCAGAATCTACCTGATCTCCTCCTGGAGTTCTTCTCTGGATCACAATCTAGACTTACTTAATGTACAGTGCCTTGTGAAAGTATTCGTCCCCTTTGAACTTTTTAACCTTTTGCCGCTTTTCAGGCTTCAAAGGTAAAGATCTAAAATTTTTATTATTTTGTGAAGAATCAACAAGTGGGAAACAATCATGAGGTGGAACGAAACTTATTGGATATTTTAAACTTTTTTAACAAATAAAAAACTGTAAAGTGGGGCATGCAACTTTATTCAGCTCCTTAACTTTCAGTGCAGCAAACTCCTTCCAGAAGTTCAGTGAGGATCTCTGAATGATCCAATGTTGTCCTAAATGATAAATAGAATCCATCTCTGTGTAATAAAGTCCCCTATAAATGAACCTGCTCTGTGATCATCTGAGGGTTGTGTTTAAAGTGCAGAGAGCATCATGAACACACCAGGCAGGTCCCAGATACTGTTGATGAGAAGTTTAAAGCCGGATTTGAATACAAAAAGATTTCCCAAGCTTTAAACATCTCAAGGAGCACTGAGCAAGTGATCATATTGAAATGGAAGGAGTATCAGACCAAAGACCCGGCAGTCCCTTTAAACTCTGATCTGGAACAAGGAGAAGAAAGATCAGAGATGCAACCAAGAGGCCCATGATCACTCTGGATGAACTGCACAGATCTACAGCTGAGGTGGGAGAGTCTCTCCATAGGACAACAATCAGTGGTAATCAGAAGAAGTCTTGTTTAAAGTTTGCCACAAGCCACCTGAGAGACACATCAAACATGGAAGAAGTTGCTCTGGTCAGATGAAACCAAAATCAAACTTTTTGGCCACAATGCAAAACGATATGTTTGGCGTAAAAGCAACACAGCTCATCACCCTGAATACACCATTCCCACTGTCAAACATGGTGGTGGCAGCATCATGGTTTGGGCCTGCTTTTCTTCAGCAGGGACATGGAAGATGATTAAAATTGATGGGAAGATGGATGAAGCCGAATACAGAACCATTCTGGAAGAAAACTTGTAGGAGTCTGCAAAAGACCTGAGACTGGGATGGAGATTTATCTTCCAACATAAAGCAAAACCTACAATGGAATGGTTCACAAATAAACATATCAAGGTGTTAGTCAAACTCCAGACCTGAATCCAATTGAGAATCTGTGGAAAGAGCTGAAAACTGCTGTTCAAAAGCGCTCATAGCTGTTTTGCAAGGATGAATGGGCAAGAATTTCAGTCTCTCGATGTGCAAAACTGAAAGACAAACCCCAAGTGACTTTCAGCTGTAATCGCAGCAAAAGGTGGTGCTACAAAGTAAAGGGGCTGAATAACATTGCACGCCCCACTTTGCAGTTTTTTATGTTAAAGTTTAAAATATTTAATACATTTTTTCCACCTCATGATTGTGTCCTACTTGTTGTTGATTCTTCACAAAATAATAAACATTTTAGATCTTTATGTTTGAAGCCTGAAAAGCAGTAAAAGGTTGAAAAAGTTCAAGGGGGACGAATACTTTCGCAAGGCACTGTAAATGTTCTGGTTTCTTCTGCAAGAAAAAGTGTTATACAAGTGTTTATATAAAAACACTTATATAAAGTGTTTTTATATAAACGCTTAAAGGCAGCAAAGGCTTTGCTTTGGCTTGCAACTCCAAGTTGAAACTGATCTTGTTATAAAGTTTAACACTGTGTCAGTTCACAAAGTAAAAACTGGAGTTGCTTAAAATATTTAGCTACTCTAAGACAGATTAATTAGCTGTTTACAGATTTCACTGTCCATGAAGTTGGAATAATAGATTTCTTTTACATCTTGTGAAATGAAAAAGATATTTGTTACAGATTTGGAGTTTAGTTTTTCAAAGCTTTATTGATCAGAATCTTCCCAGCATTTCCACTGTAAAAGTCCAACCATTATAAAAAAGAGAAATGCACAATGTATTGCCAACCCATCAGTATCATTGCTCAGACGTCATTAACATCAACATATAACAGTAGGAGTTTTGAATTTGCACTGCAATTCTGGAAGTGTTTACAGAACTTAAAGTGGCCACTTCCTCATAATAATGGGCTAATTAAAGCATTCGTCTCAATAAGCCACTTCAGCTGTGAAACTCCAACAGAACCTCCAGAACTCCTTACAGAGGCTGTTGAAATGTGCTTCAACTCATTTAACATTACATAAAAGTTATGCCACGTTTTTTAATTGTGACACAGTCGCTTGTTAGCACTGAAGTACAGCTAGCTGCCACTGGAAGTAAGAAAAGTTTCAGCTTCAATATTTTATTAGACAGGAAATGCGTAAAACAAGCAGCAAAGGTCTGAAGATGGTGGTGTGTTGGACTGACTTCCTCCATATGTGGGCTGTCGTCCACTGTACCTATCACCCCACTGAACTTTAACCTTTTATTAAATATTGGTTCAAGAGACAATAGTAACTCCATGTTAACATGACACAATTAGTGTGACAACAGATCATACAGAAAAACAACCAGATGATTTTTTTTCTTAGAGGTTGTGTAGGAGCTGCAGCACAGCTAGCTAATACAGGAAGTTTGAAAAGAAACAACTGAAGTTTAAAAGCTCAGGACAATAACATAGCTTTTTTCAAATTTAAAAAACTCATGAGCTTCAAAATACGTGAATTTGTTTCTTTTCCATTTAGTGATTTTTTTTGCCATCTTCTATTCTCCGGGTCAGAGGTCACTCTCCAGCACTCATTGGGTGAGAGGCTCAGGTCAGGTCTATGTGTTAACCATTTATGTAAAGAAATAAATTACATTAATTAATAAATATGTCAGTAAATGTTCCACCAGTACATTGAACAAGTTTCATGGGAAACATGACTTTTATGTATTTTTGCATTGCCTTTGTAGAAAAGTCCTAGTTGATGGGATTAATTTGTAGTTTCAAGTCTGGTAACCCTGGAAGCCTATAAGTCAGCCAGCTGGCTCCTTCCTGCTGCCTGAGAACCAGACAAACAAACTCTGTGACATCACCAGGCAGGATAAACAGGCTGTCGCTGGCAGCACAACGCCTCTGAGGCGTCCTCGGAGGCCAGCACATCTCAGACGGGCTAAATTGCTGTCAATTTCATCGATACTGGCTTCATAGCACAGTGCAGAGACAGCCCAAGTCCTGCCTGCAGGTGCCAGCTTTCAACGACTCAGTCTGAGATCGAACTGCCACGCTGGTCGTCATTATCGCCTCTGTTTGTCCCTGTTTTCACAGCTGGTGGCTGGAGAAAAGGAGTTAGAAAGGAGGCGGTTGGAGGGCCAAAGTGTTCTGAGAACCATAGCAGGGCCAGACGAGTGTTTTGTTTCCTAGTGAGTAATCAAGAAAAGTGCTGCATGCTTTCTCCCCCAGCCTGGATCTTTCACAGCTTTTAGAAGAGCGATACATTTCCCCCAATCCCCCCGACGTCTGCTTTGAATTTCCAAAACCTCCAGCCTCAGAGGGGAAATCAGGATTAGTTTGAGAGAAGTTGAAGGAAACCTTCTTTGTCTGTTGTAAAACATTTTACTTAGCACTGGAGGCTAAAGCTAATGGCTAATGTAGGAGCATATCCAAAAACAGACGTTAACCATCTTAGATCTCTGCTGCCAAAGACATAATTTTATGGACCTTTAACCCTCCTGCAGTCTGAATGCGGCTAACATCATCCGTTTTCTATACTCCAGGTCAGAGGTCAGTCTCCGGAGCCAGTGGCACAGATCCAGCATGTGTCCCATCAGCTCTTTGTGGTTTCAGCTTTTTGCGCTTTCACAAAGAGCTAGTGAAAGCGCATGCAACCTGCTGGACAGCACACAGTAAACAGGTGAGGTCGAAATGACGCCAAATGTTACAACCACAGGAGGGTTAAACCACCACAGACACCCGAGCTTTTTACCTTCTATGCTGACTCATGAGGGTCGCTCTGATCCCAGTGTGTCACCCTGACCCGGCGCGTGCCTTTCGGGAGGTTTCCTTTTAATCGTGGTTTGGGGAGCTGATGGGACATTCTGATTATTTCCCTGACCGTTTCCTCGCTGTCAGGCTGAAAGTCTATCTATCAGTTTAGGACATCTAACAGAAGAAATCTGCAAGAAGGAAAGACTTTTTCACAGCTCGGGATGTTTTTCTTCCATCTTCCTGTCCTCCCTTAGCGCACCCCCTCATGATGTTATTCTCCACATCTCTTTAGCTTTCCATAACCCCCTGAGACTTCATAAATGCTCCTTCCGTATCTCCAGTGCAGTCAGACGAACTGAAGTGAAGCACACTCTTAAAATAGCCCAGCTTCTAGCTTCCTGTTAAAAGCATGGGATGTCTCTGAAACTGGAAGTCTAAATTTAAATGCCAGTTTCTGAATTTTTAGACGCAGTTAAATCAAAACACAGCAGAGACCGACAACGAGCAGCGTTATGTGAGCCTTTAAGAGAGTGATGAAACAACAGAAACTTTAGCACATCTGCTGAAAGCTTTTCTCCAAGACCCTCTGATATCTGAGGTTAATATTTCAGTTTTCTTCAGCTTCAGTTGAAGTTTGGAGAAGGCTGTGGCAGAGATTACAGCAGGAGAAAACTAAACTTTAAAAATAACCTGAAAAGAACCAACACCCACAGTATAATTGCCTTTATCCGGATGGACCAGAACCAACACAAACTTTTAACATCGAACCCAACTAAAATCTTAGAAGTTTATTTAAGTACAAATTTAAACATTGTCAGATTTAAATTGGATGTTTAATTGCAAAAAGTTTATTATTTACACAGGAAATAGAAGTTGGAAGAAGGGAAAAAGATCTTCCTGTTTGAAACCTACTGAGAACAGAACATGTAAACATTTTCTATCAGTAACCGTCTAACCTAAAGGTGGCTCAAAAAGCTAAAGTAGTGGTTAAAATAAATGTTATTTTATTACTTTTCTAGCCATCACAGGTTCCATTTCAGGACAGGAAGATCATGAGTGGCACACCACCCCCTACTTCCCTTTCCTGTGTAGACGGCGTCGGTCTTGGTGGCAGTCACTCACGTATTTCTGATAACTCAGTCTGAGTTATCAGACTGAGTTATCACTGAGCTGTGGAGGAATTTCAGTCCAGATTCTTCAATAAACTCACCACAGCATCTGATCAGTTTAGGAGGATTTTCTGAGAGAGGGAAGTATTCATTGCTCCATCAGTGAGAACAAATTTTTCAGGTCCTGAAGCAGCAAAGCCATTCCACAGCATCACACCACCTCCATCAATATGTTTGATGGCAGGATGATGGTCTTTTTCTGAAATATTCTTAGTTTTTATGGAAGATGTCATGGAAACATTTTCCAAAGCATTGTCTCTTCAATCCACAGAACATTTCCCCAGAAGTCTTGGGGGACATCAGGAAGTGTGATGGGCCTCTGCAGTCTTTTTTGACCAGCAGTGGTTTTCGCTTTGGAATCCATTTTCACCTAGTATTTTTGCTGAATCATGAAGTCTGATTTCACTTAGGACAAATGAGGTTGTCTGTGCTTTGGATGTCCCTCTGGGTTCTTTTGTCCTGCCTGAGTCGCTGGTGGCTGCTGGGAGTAAATCTGGTGTGCTGACTGCTACTGGGAGGGTTCCCAGCTGCTGTTCTCTCCTTTAGTGGATAACTGGTTGGCATGGAGGTTCACTGGAGACCCAGAGCTTCAGAAACGGCTTTGGTAGGTCTCTCTGATGCTTCTTATCTGCTCTTGAATTTCTTTAGATTGAGCCTCCATGTTCAGCCGTTTCATATTTTTTGGCCTACTTCATGTTATCAGACCAGTTCTATTTAAGGGAATTTTTGATTCTTAAAAGTCTAGCAATGCCCAGTGAAACGGAACTTGTTTTTTAAAGGTAAGAGTTCATTAACACCCGCCTTGTTTGGTCTGCTTTAATTGAACTATTTAATTTGATTAAAAAGTTTGGTTCGTTAGAGTAGGGTTAGGGCCTTAGTTCGTTGAAATGCATATGTGAATGTCAAGTGGACTGGAGACTGTTAACAAAAGCACGAAGCAGACTATAATGCAAGACATTCTGGGTAAATACAACCAGAAGAAACACTTAAGTCAAAAAAATCCTTCAGAATCTGAAACCACTGATTTTTTTTTAGATTTCATAAAGAAGGAAGCTGAGCTCAGTGTCTTCTTCAGAGGTTTTGTGTCGTTTCCTTCACTAGTTCTTGGTGCAATGCCCACAAAGGCTAGGAGAACAGGCTGCTCAAGGGGTTTAGTTTATTTGACTCAATGTACAAAGTGTTCCAAATTATGCAAATTGGATTAAAGTGTCATAAAGATTAAAATTTTTGTTGTGCTATTAAATTTATAGATGGTATTGTGTGTCAGGGCTCTTTGAATCACTATAATTAATTTCAGAGAGCTGG